>WSFP011464045.1:0-18560 GCA_009831015.1 Picea engelmannii
GATGCCCTCCGGTAACTTGATCTCATAAGCATTTTCTCTGAATTTCCTCAAGACCTTGCATGGCCCGGTTTTCTTCATTTTCAACTTGTTGTATGTTTCCCTTGGGAACCTTTCCTTTCTCAAATGTGCCAGAACCAGATCGCCAACTTCAAACTGAAGTTGTCTTCTGTGCTGATCTTCTCTGCGCTTGTATTCCTGATTTGATTTCTGCAGTAGTTGCTTCACCTTGCTGTGAAGTTCCTTCATCGCTTCAGCGAACTCTTCTGCACTAGCGCTGCTAGTAGAAATCTGTTCTGAATCCCTCAGTTCAGAAACTCCTCTCGGTTGCATCCCATATACAACCTGAAATGGACTTTGGCCTGTGCTCCTGTTCACTGAATCATTGTATGCAAACTCTGCCTGTGGCAATATATTATCCCAACTGTTATGGTGCTCTGTCACCAAGATTCTCAGCAAGACTCCCAGACTTCTGTTAACCACTTATGTTTGTCCGTCTATCTACGGATGATAAGCAGAACTAAACGCCAAATTAGTTCCCAGCTTCTTCCATAGTGTCCTCCAGAAATGCCCTATGAACTTTGTGTCTCTGTCTGAAACTATGATTTTCGACAATCCATGAAGTCGAATGACCTCCTTGAAAAACAAATTTGCGATGTGAGTCGCATCGCTGGTCTTCTGGCATGGAATAAAATGTGCCATCTTTGAAAACCTGTCAACTACCACAAAGATTGAATCAACACCTCTTTGTGTCCTCGGCAACCCCAATACAAAATCCATGCTAATTGCCTCCCATGGCCTCTTTGGTATGGGCAACGGCTGATAAAAACCTGCATTCTGCTTTCTCCCCTTCGAATGATGGCAAATTCTGCACCTGTCAACAAATCGCTTGACACATGCTCGCATGCCTAGCCAAAAATATGATTCACTCAGCTTCGTGAACGTTTTGTCATGGCCAAAATGTCCTGGTAATCCACCACTGTGCTTCTCCTTTAACAGGTTCTCCCTCATAGAGCATTTTGGAATACACAGTTGATTGTTTCTTAACAACAATCCCTCTTGGATCAGGTAATCTATCCAAGGACTCCTATCTCTGAGAACTGGATTCTCAGCTACTTCATACGCCTCTCCAAAATCTACATCACCTGCGTACATGTCCCTGAGATTATCAAAACCCAATGTTTTGATTTGGAACTCCTGCAACAACAAACACTTTCTGCTCAAAGCATCAACCACTTTGTTAGCCGTACCTAAAATATGTTTAATCACAAACGTGAAATTCTGCATATACTCCACCCATTTTTCATGTTTCTGATTCAACTTCTCCTGTTGAGTCACAAACTGCAATGCATGATTATCACTGTACAATACAAATTCTTTTGGGATCAAGTAATGCCTCCACTTCTTCAGTGACTTTATGATAGCATAAAATTCTTTATCATACGTGGAGTATTTCAGTTTCGCCTCATCTAGCTTCTCGCTAAAATATGCAACCGGCCTGTCGTCCTGGCTCAAGACCGCTCCTATGGCAAACCCACTTGCATCACATTTCACCTTAAATGTTTTCTGGAAATCTAGCAACACTAACATTGGTTGCTCTGTGATATTTCGTTTCAACAGATTAAATCTTTTCTCAGCCTCTGTTGTCCAGTGAAAAGACTTATGCCGCTTCTTCACTGTATCCATCATCGCTGCGCTGATTCCACTGAAATTTATGATGAATTTTCGGTAGAAACTAGCCAAACCATGAAAGCTTCTCACCTCAAATATATTTCTCAGTGATGGCCAATTCTTGATTACTTCCACTTTATTCGGATCCATCTTCAATTCATTCACTGAAATAAAAAAACCCAAGTAAATGAGTTCTGTCTTCATAAATGAGGAATTTTTCATATTTATCAACAACTTCTCCTACTGTAGCTTCCTCATCACAATGGCCAAATGTTTCATATGTTCAGCCTTCAATTTATTGTAAATCAGTATATCATCCAGATATACGACAACAAATTTCCTGATGAATTCCCTCAGGACTTCATTCATCAACCTCATAAAGGTACTTGGTGCATTTGTCAAGCCAAACGGCATGACTAACCATTCATACAATCCTTCATTTGTTTTGAAGGTTGTCTTCCACTTATCACCTTCCCTCATGCGAATCTGATGATATCCACTCTTCAGGTCAATATTTGAAAAAAAAATTGCCCCACTCAGGCAATCCATCAGATCATCCATTCTCGGCAATGGAAACCTATACCTGATGGTTATCTTGTTAATCTCTCTTGATTCGGTACACATTCTCCATCCTCCATCCTTCTTTGGACTGAGTACCGTTGGAATGGCACATGGGCTTAAACTTTCCCTGACTAATCCTTTGTCCAACAAATCCTATACTTGCCTTTTAACCTCCTCATTTTCTTGCGGCGTCAATCTATACGCAGCTCTGTTCGACAAACTAGCTCCTGGTATGAGATCAATTTGATGACTCACACTCCTCATTGGTGGCAACGAATGAGGTAATTCATCCACTATGATGTCAGCAAACTCTTCCAGCAGTTCCTGAATCTCATCTGGCAAATCGTCCACTCTTGTGTTGGTCAGAACAATCCTCGGTTTCCTGACCACAAAGAATTGTGGATCTTCTTTCTTCTCCATCTCTGTAAGAAGCTCCTTCCCACTCATGAGAAGTACCGTGTTGTTCACTTCCGGTTTCAACTCCTTATCCTTTATCGGAAGCAACATGTATTTTTCCCCATCCTTTTCCAGGGTATATGTGTTCATTCTCCCATCATGAACCACATTTCTATCATATTGCCATGGTCTACCCAGCAATAAATGACATACATCCATAGGAATGACATCACATAAGACCTTATCATTATATCCTCCTATTTTGAATTCAACCAAGCATTGTTTAGTGACACTTACCTGATGTCCCTTCTGTAGCCACGAAACCTTGTATGGACTCAGGTGATCAGTCGTCTCCAGCTCCAATTTTTCCACCATCTCGGTTGAAATGAGATTATCTGTGCTACCACTGTCCATAATGACCTTGCACACCCAGTCCTTGGTTTTGCAAGTCATTCTGAAAAGTCTGGTGCTTTGAGCTGATTTCTCCACCTCCTTCCCGTGTGTTAAGAGAACTTTACGCATCATCAGTGACCTTCTGCCTTCTATGGCTTCGGCCTTAGCATCCCTCTTCTGCGCTTCAGTGATGTGAGCTTCTCCAATATCCTTCTTCTTCTCTGGACACTCAAATGACCTGTGCCCATTCTTCCCACATGTGAAACATGTGATTACTCCACCTCATCCTCTTCCTCTACCTCTGGTACGAGGAAAAGTGTTTGCGTCAGCATAATCTCCTCTCTATTCATTATGTTGTCCTCTCTGTTCAATGTATGGTTGTCTCTGTGAGGTTCCACCTCTTTCAATTTTACCCTGAGGTTTCTTCCATTCCTCCTTGGGTTTTTGGTATTTGTCCTGGGCAACTGCCTTGCCTCTGGGCTGACTTATTCCTCTCCCTCACTAACCTTGCTTACGACTCAGCTTCTCTTCGGCTTTCAGAGCCATATGATAAGCATCCTCCACCATCTTGATGGTTACCATGATTAATTCATCCTGAATGTCGTATCTCAGACCATTCATATACCTAGCAACCTTCTCATCATCATTCTCCCGATGACCTACTCTGATGTTCAGTCGATAGAATTCTTCAGTGTATTCTTTCACTGTCATCAGCTTCTATCTCAGGTTCTGCATTCTCCTTAACAGAGTAATTTGATAATCTCTTGGGATGAATTTTGCTTTCATCTTCACAATCATTCGATCCCAACTCTTGATCTTCTGCTTTCCCTTGCAACGTCTATCAGCTTGTATCTCGTCCCACCACAATGTTGCATGTCCTTTCAAGCGCGTAACAACATGCTTGACCTTCTTATCCTCTTTGATATCCTCATAGTTGAAGTAGGTGTCGAGAGCTCTAATCCAATCTAGCAGCTCTTCTGCATCTAGATTTCCCTCGTAAACTGGAATGTCCATCTTTGCCTTCGCACCCATTCTTGCGATAGATTTAATTATGCGTTCATTCCCTGCATCCTCGGCTGCAACTTCCTCCTCATGTTCAGCCTCTATCTAGTCATCGGAATCACTGAGATCCCCTTCACTGGCTGTGTGTCTCTGCGCTGCCTCCATATCTTCTAGTCTCTCTCGGAGATCACACATCTATCTCTCCATTTCCGGATTCCCTGCCAGCCTGCCTCTTCTTCGTACATCCCTGTCCTCTGGATCAGGTAAATGTCTTTCTCTTCTGGGCGTCATGGCGAATTTCCTCTTCTTTCTCTACTACATAAAGCAAAGAACTTCCCTCTCTGATACCACTTGGTAGCAACCGCACTCCTCATAGCACGCCGCTCACACAGGATCTTCTTCTTCTTGACCCAAAGAACTCTAAGGTCCTTCTATTTCCCTATCGAGAAATCTGCACCCACAGATTCACTTCTTCGCGACTTCCCCTTTTGTTCTCTTATCGAGAAATCAGAACTCGCCGGATCATGAGTTCTAATGCCAAAGAATTTGGGACTTTCCTTTTCCCAACCCCCGACACTATGCCACCTGTACTCCACTGTGGTCCACATTCCAGTGGAAAATCGGGAAATCGTGTATTGAGATATCGCGATTCCCGTTGCACTCATTCACGAAACTCTCCAAGTCTGGAAATCCGATATGGGTAACACCTGTCCTCCACTATCTCCCGTTGTGGCCCACACGACTCTCCTGTCGAGATGTCGCAGATCGCGACTTCAAGTTGTGAGAGTTTCTTACCTCTGGAAACTCCGATGCCCCGGACTCCGACTCTTCAGGATCTATTGACACGTGTCACACAAAATGGACGGTTCTGAGTCTATCAGGATATCGCGAATCACGATTCCGGATGGTATGATTTCCTTTCTTCTGGAAACCTCAATTTTCTGATGATTTCAATATCCCGATGGCTTCCCCGAGACTTCTCCTCTTCTCGCTTGTGTTAATCCTCTTGCAACTCCTGCAAATCTTATGGTCGCCGGGATTTTCACGAATTCCCTCCACAGATCTTGACCCTCGCTTCTTCCTCTTTGAGGATTTCTTGACGTGAACCCTTCTATGAAGTCCTTCAATATATTTAAATGTGCCACTCCTCTTGAGCTTTCTCCAGCTTCAATCCCTTAAGAAAAGGAAACCCTTTGCTCGCATTTCTTGCGGCAACTCTACAAACACTTCAACTGTTCGAGCTTCCTTTGACTCTGCGCTCACCTGCAACAGCAGTCTTCTAAAACTCTGCTCAGAATCGCAACTCTGAGACTTAGCTTGGCCTGTGCATTCCTTGCACGACACTGTGCCTAACTACACCTTCCTGGGATGAATGAGAACAGAAGTTAACTCCAATTGAGCCCTTCTTTCAATGCACTCCTTGCGGACAATTCGACTGCACTCCTTGCAGGAATCCTCTTTCTCAATTAGAGAAACAATTGAAACTCATTCACTCACCCTCTCAGACTTCAATTCAACCATGAAATCACATACACATCATATAGAAGAAAATATATGACAGGAAGCAAACATTCATGAGAAAAAAATCAATACATAGAGAAACAACACAAACCATGAATTTGAATCAAAGCTTTCTTCTATTAATCCAAATGCATGTACATGGGTGTTCTTCATACAATTTTCTGCTTGCTCTTCTTGCTCTCATGCTTCAATGCTCGGGTTATGTTACAATGTACAAATGAGGTTGTCTATATCCGTTTTCCCTCTTGGACTCTAAAGCTATCAATCTAGAATTAATTTACTATCTTCCAACATTAACTATTTTAAATGTCGTCTATCTACTAAAGGATGAGAGCTTAAAGGCTCAAGGTCCATTACAATATACAAGTGTGCCTCTATCTTAAATGGACTCATTAAAGACTTGCGCGACAATCCCAAAGTATTTTCAAAATTTGTGTTGGCTTATCCAGCTGTCTTCCACTCCACGTTGGCTCGCTTGATGGTGCTAGTGATGCTCCTGCATCACCCAGACCATCTCAAAACCACTTTCCATACTCCATGGGGTACCTACGCTTATAGGAAGATGCCCTCTGGGCTCATAAATGTCGGTGCCACCTTTCAGAGAGCGATGGATATCGCTTTCCGTGGCTTAATCAATCAATCTATAATAGTTTATCTAGATGATGTCACTGTCTTCTCAAAGAATAAAGGAGATCATCTAGCTCATCTAAGATCTGTTCTACAACGATGTCCTAAGTACGGTATTTATTTAAATCCCAAAAAATCTTTCTTTCCAGTAGAACAAGGTAAACTCCTCAGATTCACTGTATCAAATGAAGGGATGATTATTCACCCTAAAAGGACCCAAGTCATTTAAAAACTCCCCCCCCCCTCTTCCAAAAATTCCATGCAATCTTTCTTAGGTCATATAAAATTTGTTAGGAGGTTCGTCCCCAACTTTTCAGAAATGGTCAGACCATTACAAAATTTAACAAAAAAGGATGTACAGTACCATTGGGGAGCTTTAGAAAGTCAGGCTTTTGACTCAATAAAAAAGGCTATAGTAGATGTTCCTTCTCTAATGAGCCCTGATTTTTCGCAAGACTTCACTCTCTACACGTTTGCCTCTGATCGGTCTTATGCTGCTGTCCTAACCCAAAAGAATGTTGAAAACAATGAAGTCCTAATTGCCTTTATGAGCTCATCCTTTAAGGGAGCATAACTTAATTACCCAACAGTAGATCAACATGCTTATACTTTTTTTAAAGTGGTAAAACACTTTCGATCTTATATATTGAAATCTAGGACGAAAATCATTGTCCCTTACTCTGCTGTTAGAAATTTGTTAGTGCCGAAAGAACTGGATGAAAAAAGGGCAAACTAGGTCACATCCTTACAAGAATACGACATAGAAATTACCCCAGCACAAATGGTTAGAGGTAAAGGTTTATGTAAATTGGTTTTTGATTCAGCTATAAGACAACAAAATGAAACTGATATGTTAATTCAAGATCAGCACAATCAAAATCAAATCTGTTGTGCACAAAACCTTACTAGTCCTTTTTATGACGACATCAAGTTTTATCTTTTACATGGACGAGCTCCCCGTCACCTTGATCCAAAAAAGAGGAGAGCATTGTGATAAAAATATTCTTCTTTTCAGCTGGTAAATAGTATTTGGTTTCGCCAAAATTTTGATGGAATACTTATGCACTGTCTAGAAAAAAATGAAGAAGAAAAAGTCTTCTTGGAATTACATGCAGGGGAAGCTGGTGGGAATTTCGGTGGAGACACCATTGCCCAAAAAGTATTAAGAGCAGGTTATTACTGGCCTACTCTTTTCAAGGATGCCCATGTCTTATGCTGCAAATGTGTAATCTGTCAAAAGGCATCTCGACAAGTACAGAAGTCAGTATTCCCGCTGTAACCAGTTTCGGTAGACTCCCCTTTTCAGCAATGGGGCCTTGATATTATAGGCCCAATTAACCCTACATCCTCGCAGCAACATAAATACATCATAACATCCACATATTATTTCACCAGATGGTCTAATGTTGTGCCATTAAAAGTTGTAAACACCAGCCAGGTAATATCCTTCCTGAATTCAAATATTATCACTCAGTTCGGTATTCCTGAATGCCTAGTATTTGATAATGCTTCCTATTTTTCATCTCTCAAAATGAGTGATTTCTCTTTAGAAAAAGGAATAAAATTAAAATACTCTGCCATTTATTAGCCCCAAGGCAATGATTTGGCGGAATCAACTAATAAAAACCTGGTCAAAATCATCAAGAGGACGGTCTCCGAAAACCACAAAAACTGGCATAATGCACTATTTAATGCAATCTGGACTGATAGGGTAACTCCTAAAGCTGCTATTGGTAATTCCCCCTTTTTTCGTGTTTACAGCAGGGAAGTGATTCTTCCACCGCATGTCCTTCTTCCATCTTTGCAGTTATCGCAGAAGGTGAAATAAGAATACCGTCCTCCCTTGGAAAGTCGGATTAACACTTTGTTGAAGTTAGAAGAAGTGAGGGCTCAATCAAAACGAAAATTGGATAAACATCAACTCATTGTCAAAAACTGGTTTGATTCCAATTCTGCCTCAGACATAAATTTTGAGGTAGGTGATCTTGTCCTTAAATGGGACAAACGTCATGAGGGGAAAGGAGAGCATACTAAGTTTCAAAACCTGTGGTTGGGACCATTTTTAATTGCTGAAAAACTAGGGCCCAATTCTTTCCACCTCTAGAATTTAAAGGGACAGCCATACACCTTTCTGGTAAATGGCCAAGCTCTCAAAAGGTATTTTACCTGATGACTCTCTCATACACCTTCTATACATATTTTTCCATTTGGATTTCTTTTCTTTCCAAATTTTCTTTGCTATTTTGTTTTGTTTTCATTTTTGTACATCAGTCCTTTTGATTCAAACATCCCTGTATTACAGTCTAGCTCAGACAAAGAGAAACATAATGCTTCATCTCGAAAATGGTTGTCAAAGGTTGTCAGAACATCTATTGTTGTCCTTCTCTGAAATTGTAGGCTGCTTAAAGGTGTCATTTGTCTGAAAGTTGATTCCTTGGTTTCAATCTACACTTGAAATCATTCACGAATATCTTTAAAAAGTCTCTTTACGTTGTCCCCGCACTTTAAGAAAGCAACTCATTGATGTCTCCCTATCCTTGAAAATTAGTTCTATCAATGAAATTTTTTTTAGATCTTGATGAAGGTTTGCTAGAAAAAATTAAAGGCATGTGTAAATATTAAGTTGAGTTAAAAAAACTGGAATTTTAAGCATCACTCCGCTCTATTGAATATCTTTAAAACTATATCAGAATGTGAATAAACTCTTAGAGAGGTGTGGGAAGTGTTTGTAAACCCACTGGGACACTGAATAGGTCTGCTGGCAGCAGGTAAATACATGCATCACACCAAGATAACTTCGTCGAGGTATTGAACAGGCCTGCTGGCAATGAAGCGATGTCAGGTAAAAGAAAATTCTTAGATATAAACTTTGTGTTTTCCATAAGCATCCTTCGTTCTCATTTGAAATTTCTTGGGTAGGATACAGATGTCAGAGTGGGTTAATTGACATCCCTGTCGAGTCTATGGATGCCTGCTGGAAGTAGTGGCCCTATCAACAATATCAGAGATTTTATGGCTTTCTTTTGTTAAGTTTGTCACAAGTTTTCATTCTTTTAAACGAAAGGCATCTAAAATTGGGTTGCGTCTGGTTCTTTTTAAGGATGTTTAAACAATCTTGCAGTTGTTCTTCGATTTGAAGTTTTTCATAATTCTCTAACCTGAACTAGTTTAGATTGCAGAGATAACTGCTTCTCCTAGCATGTCGCCATTGTTGGTAGCTTAACATGTTTTTGACCTTTTATATCAATAAATTGATCTACATAGCTACCTAACCGGGGTCATTTGTTTTTGTTACTCTTCATGACGCATTTTTTGAAACAACAGTTTTAAGTTGTCGCTTTTTCCTATTATTATCTTTCATGCTTCATTCATGAGTGGAAGCATGAATACGAAGCATGAATAATTTGCGACCGTGTTACCTTTCTGTTCTAAAATGTTGCCAAAAGAAAGTTGTTCATACAGTTTATTAATGAAGTTGGTTCCTTGCCAAGAAGAGTAATTCTCTTTGTTTCAATCCTTTCAACATCAAACATGCTTAGAAATTGATGGTTACATTAATCACAGGACCCCCACATTTTGATTTTTGATATGGTTTTGTTTGGTTCTTTGCTTTATATTTCTTTTCCTAAGTCATGTATTTTTTACTCACCCAAACCTTGTGATAGAACCCACGGCGCACATGCTCATTTTTCATTTTAATGTTTTGGTCCTAGACTCATACTAGATGCAAAGGTGGCGTTATGATGTGCGGGCAAACATCATTCCCGAGACTAGCCTTGGGATTTTTAAACCCTCTTCGCATGCGTTTCAATAATCACTCATCTAATCGTTATGAATTTATGATCATACACCATTCACTGTTGTAATGTCACGGGCTCGGGTTATGGCTCTGGACTATCTTTGCAAACCCTCTCTATGTGTTGTGTCTGATTCGTTACCCTTTCATCCATCATGGCTCCTGTTTTGAGAGTTGAACCAAATGGACTTCAAACTCTACTCTTATACAACGATGCCAGAGGAGATTTGGAGAGAAGTGGTTGGCTTGTTTTCATTAGGATGTTTCAGGGTTTCAATTTATAGGTTGCCCAAAAATTTGCGTTCTCCTTTGATGGTTGTAGAGCCAAGGTTGGTGATGTGCAAATGGAGGTTACTGAGGAGTTCCTAAGTCAAGCCGCAGGGTTACCAACAAGCGGTCAAAGGTGGTTTAAAAACGCAAAAGTGGAAGAAGTTACTTGAACCCTGTTGTTTACATCTCGGAAAATAACAGGTTGTGATAAAGGTATGCCCATTTCCTTCCTAAAAACTTGGTGGCACAATTTGCTCACTGCGGTAAAGAAATTTGTTACCTGTGAGGGACGTTTCAGGCTTGTATTTTTGTACCATTTGTGTCTTCTTATGATTTTTATGAGTTTCCCTTTGAATATGTCGTATTACTTACTGAGGAGTCTTTATAAAATGGGTAAAAGATACATGAAACAATGGTCAAACTCTAGCTTTTTTCATCACGGCCTAGTTAAAATCCTGCTCATACATCAATGAGAGTCACATAATCACAACTAGAATTCGTTCCTAACCCGAAATGGCTATGGTAACCCTGATATGGGGGAGGTAGATAAAATCGTAGTTGAGGAAACCCTTGTCCACCCGAAGACATACCTCTCACCTCCAGAGACCTATGTCTCTCCCCCTAACAACAAACCCTTGATCAATCCAAAGGTCATTGAAAAGGCCTGTCAACAGATTACACATCCAAACGACTGTGTTAAAAAAGTAAAGAAACCTATAGGAAAGAGATCTAAGGGAAATATTGATATAAATTTTAAAAACAAAAGAGCTGGCAGGCTAATTTCTAGGAGACTTCGTAACAAATCGAGTTCTCATTTGAGTTCAATCAGTATGATTGAAGTTAATGAAAGCTCAGAATCTGAAATTGAGAGGTTCCTCGCTGCAGAAGACTTTCAGTAATTCGAGCCACATCTCAATCGACCCTACAATTTTGTTGACAATTTACCTCCCTATCTTAAAAATAATCCAGATTTTCCTGGTGTAAAATTAATTAATGAATCCACTGTCAGTTTGGAGGGTGCTCCGGTTCACAACCAAGTTTGTTCCCATGCAACCGTTGCATAATGAAATTCTGAAGTCTCTCTATCATGGATTGATAGATATTATACTAATATCCCTATCCTACAATCACGGGTTAAGGCTTAAAAGGATCAGATTGATGTTTTAACAAGCAAAAACCAGAGACTCGAATCTGTTATTCAAGGAAAAGAAAAGCGTATAAAGACAACAGGCAATGTAGTATTTAAAAACGTGGAGGTTGCAACACCCATTGTGAATTCCAAGGTTACCTAATATCATTTGATTTCATTAGTTGGAGGTATGATTCTTTATTTTAAAATAGAATTATCTTGTTAAAATTAGGTTGTTTTATTTGGATTTCATTTACTATAATAACTAGCTACAGAATCACAAGATTCTCTAGCCAGTTATGTTAATTCGAATTGTGTAAAGTAGTGGTTGAAAATGTATCTAAAATCTTCCTATTTTCCTTTTCTTTTAGGATATTCAAAAACCCATATATGAGGCATCCTTGAGACCTTACAGTCATGCATTTTGTATGAACAGAAATGAACTGTTATTAGTTTTGGAAGATTTAGTAGATTCAGGGTGGTTGCATCCCCCTTTATTTTTGAAATAAATATTTGATCTCAGGAACATAAAAAATTATCTTTCCTGAGGCCTTTATAAACCCAACATTTTTGTAAACAAAGGCATCTTGGCCTGGGGCTGAAATATGGACAATTACGCATAGACTTGAATGGAACAGAATGCATATTACATCATTAGCTTTTGTGTATGATGTCTTAGTTTAAGTTATGTTTATCTCGATGTGATAATAGATGGTGATATCTTTTTTTCTTCCTCATTTATTGTGAGTTGAGATAATTCATTTTCACATGCTATCCATATGTCATGTTTCAGATAAAATATAGGGCGATCATCGATTCAATTTAAATTATGAGATTTATCTCCAATTTTCTGTTGAATGTTTAAATACAAGTTCTTACAAGAATATTTATCTCACTGTAGTTACTTGTAAATCATAAGATCACTGTGACTATCTCCATTATACGTTCTCTTATCAAAACTCAATTTCCAGCATATTGTTTCACATTTATTCGGAGCAATCTTAAGATTCGTTGCAGGTTTACTTCTCAGATAAGGTGGCTGGATATTCTCTATTGTACAGACGTTGGATGCATTAATAGGTTAGTATGTTCTTTTATTTCATTTTCTCTCTTATTATAGAAGTTTTTATATATAGTATAATTTTCACTATCTATATCTTTCTGTTTAATTAAGTAGTTTAATATTTCATTTTATGAATGCATACAAACAAGAAAACAAACCAAAAACAAATAGTATTTTCGATTTCTTTATTACTGTCATTAAAAGAACCATTTTACATTCGATTTTTATGAGTTCAGATTAAAACTCATGATTTATACATATTGTATATATGATAAATAGAACTATTATATAAATATTATTTAGATAAACTGTATATATATATTTAGATGTACATATATATTTTGGTGATTATTATTTAGTAAGTTATTGTATTTCTTTTAGTTATTTTTCGCTTTATTTAGGACTTTATATTGGCCAACGAAGCCATTTAACCCGTCAGAATGAATTAATCCAAATGGCTTGGGTTAATTAGACAACCTCGGACTGGATTCACTCTTCCAGTTGATGAGCGGTCAATTTCGCCTGTCAACAAATGGCGCTAGAAGGAGGGACTGAATACTATTAATGGTACGAGGAGGTCACAAGACTCCTCCCCCACCTACCCGCTACCCTATAGTAACAAGAATTCATTCTCATGACAACATTGTCCCTCAAATAGCAACCACATCAAACGACAATCCATGGATCACCATTGAACTAGTAACTCCAAACCCCCCAGGGGCCGACATACAAGAAATTGTTCGCCAATCCCTCATAAGGAAGCAGAGTGCCTTGGCCCGTATCAGACAACCAAGTTGACCTTTGAACCAACCGTTAGAATTTTTTGATATCAGGGAGTAACTAGAAGGTATTGATCTTACCCTAAACCCTATGGATCTAGATCACATCCTCACTCCTGCAGCAGGAGGATATGGTATTCCACCCTCACCACCCCCTTCATCTCCTTCTTCTTCTCTAGAAGAATCATCAGATGAAGGCAGTTCCTCATCTCAGCCTCCGAAGCTACCCACACCTATGGCCAATCCAAACAATCCCGCTAGGCCATGGCTCGATCAAGATGCAGTGGCCATACTTGGGCCCCAACATCATTTGCCTAAACATCTAGAGAAATGGCTCCCTAAATTTGACCCAGATTCCAAGAAGATTGTTGAGGATCATATCAAAAAATTTATGCTAGCCATTAGGCTCTATGGTGTTGAACATGAAGACGTAGTATGCAAAATTTTTCCCTATACCTTTGAAGGCAATGCCTCTACCTGATACTTTGCCCAACAACCCCACACCATCTTGTCATGGGATAGATTGGAGTCCTGTTTTCTTGAGAAATTCAGAGATGACAAATCTCCTGAAGTCCTGGTCATGGAACTCTCTAGTTTAAAGATGAAGCTCAAAGAAAAGATAAAAACTCTTTAATCAAAGGTTCCTAACATTAAAGAATCGAATCCCCACAGACTCGATGCCTACCGAAAATATTATCGTCGCATACTACACAAAAGAATTACACCAAAACATAGCCATTTGGGTAAAAATGTCCAAGAAAGACACATTGTTAGAAGCCTTCGAAGAGGCGAGTCAAATCGAGAAAGATATTCTCAGCCTAAAAGAAAATATTTGTAATGAGGCAGAGACTACTTCATCCTCCAAGAAGAAAATCAAAATTCTTCCTAGACCTCCCCAAAACAAAACTCAATCAGATAGTTCAGATCTAGAAAGATTACATAAGGTCGTTCAAAAGTTGTCTAATCAGGTTATAGATTTGAGAAGATCGACTAAAGAAGTTTCTTCAAGCAAAGCGCCTTACAAACCCCCTTTTAGAAAGCCTTTTCCCACAAACCGGGCTAACTCAAGTTTTGAAGGCCTAAATCTAGAAAGCTTACAGTTTTCTATTCAAACGATTCTAGAGGCACATGATAACATGATTCCTCCAGAGATTCCTGAAGACGTGGTTGAACAAGAGATAATGGAAGAGGACGAATCCTCTCCCAACATTTTTGGGCATTTTTCGGATAGCATTTTTCAACATAATTTCGAAACATTGCATCCTTACAATACCAGGAGCAAGACAAAAAATAAATCTTCTTATGAAATCTGAACTAATGAACCTCAAAAATAGTCTAAATCAATTGAAAATAAACATAATTCAACATCCCCAAGTTTAGATTATGATTTGATTGAGGATCTCAAAAAACTTAGAGCTAACATTTCTGTTTACGAATTATTAAAATTCCCTTTTCTTTTGCAAAAGATGTTGCAGAATATTGCGGAAAACAACAACAACAACAATCCGAACAGCAACAAAGTTGCTGAAAACAACCCCAAAACACCTCAAAAGGTCTCCATCAAAATGATGCTAGAGTCTTCTGATAAAGGAGACCTGTTGGCATCCAATTCACATTTTTCTACTATCCTTATAAGCTGCCTACACTAGAGTTTTGAAAACTTTGATTTTGTTGCAATCTCTTCAATAAAACGACACTATTATTTTATATGCATTTGCACACTTACCTTTGTTCTTGTTTTCATGACTGAAAGCGTGAAAGCTTGATTTGCGAAGTCACATTGGTATCATTACTGGATTGTTATGATCGCTCTTGTTTATATGCTCATCGTGTTTTCGAATTTGTTTATCGTTACACAATTGACAAGATTGCAAGATCATTATTATTTTGACATTCTTATTCGTTAATGAGACTTCGTTTACAAGACTTTGGTGATATTCTTGTGATCAAGTTTATGATGCATTGGTGATTTGGATTTATATGTTCTTTGATCGATTCACTTGGCACATTGGTTTCATAAAAAACACATTTGTGTTGTGGCAAAACCGTTGGTATAAATCGTTTCATACAACACATGCATCATATAGTCAAACCCTTGGTGCGATTTTGATTTATTGCTTTGGTTTTTGCTTGCGCGAATGTTTAATCCACTTACCATTGATTTCATTGGTTGATTGAATGGCATAATTGTTAACCTATACAATAGTGGGTTGAATAGCTATTTGCACCGGCAGTTGTATTGTATATATGACTGTTTTTCATGTAATGAACTAGCTCCACCACCTTCGCACGATATGTCATTAATGTCTTCCCCTATCCATGTTTCACCTTTGCTAGTTTCGGGTAAGCCTGTGAGCGTTTTGACCCTGCGTATGCTGTGTTCAAACCCTTCTTCGTTCACTTCGCTCACCATTTGCTCCTGTCTATGGAACCGGTGGTGTGAATAGAGCCAAATGGTAGTCAAGCTCTGTTACTGTTCGATGATGCTCGTAAAGATTTAGAGGATAGTGGTTGGCTTGCATTTATACAGAGGTTCGAGGGCTTCAACCTCACGGTTGCACAACAATTCGCCCTTACCTTTTATGGGTGTAGGGCTAAAGTAGGTGACATTCAACTTGAACTCAATGAAGAATTCATAAGCTCTGCCACAGGACTAGCAACCACAGGCCAGCGATGCTTTAAGAACTCCAAAGTTGATGAGGTGTCATGGCCTTTACTGTTCGTATCACGAAAGGTTATATCCTGTGACAAAGGTATGCCTATTTCCACACTTAAACCCAGGTGGCATGATCTTTTGATAATGGTTAAACAATTTGTGACCTATGAAGGTCGGTATGGATTGGCTTTTCTTTATCACCTTCGACTGTTAATGAATTTCATGGGCTATCCATTGAACATGCCATTTTACTTCCTACGTAGTCTTTACAAAATGGCTAAGAGGTTCAAACGCAAGGAGGCTGACAGGAGCCTGTTTCACCATGGCTTGATTAGACTCATCGCCATTCACCATCTAAACCTTCACGACGATAATTGGCAAGTTTTTCTCTCTCAAAATGGCTTTGTTGATTCAGAGTCTGTCCAAATCGACAAGTCTATGGTTAGTGAAACTATGGTCGGGCCACCCGTGCCATTCCATGTCCTTATACCCTCTCCCAAACCCTCAGTTGGCCTTGACATCGACCTACCCGACATCATAACAGACAAGGTTGAGGCTATAAAGAATCCTGTGAGTAAGAAGGTCAAGGGTAATCCTACTGTCGACAGCAAAGGTAAAAAGAATGCTCGATTGATATCGAGACTTGCCCGGAATAAGCCTAATCCAAACGCTGATCAAAAGACCATAGTGCGAAGTGAGGACTCAGACTCCAATATCGAGCGCTTCCTAGCTGGAGAGTACCCTTATTCCCACGGTCTATGCTCCGAGCAACCCTACGACTATGTCTCTAATTTTCCCCCATGCCTAAAGAACGATCCTTACTACCCAGGAATCAGGCTAAATAATGAAACCCCTGGTGTCTTACACAAACCCTCGCCTGTGTTATCGAAGCCCAAGCAATTGTCATGCATCCAATGCAATGTGTGGATAGAGCGTTATTTCACTGACGTCCCCTTACTGCAATCAAAGATCAAATCGTTAGAAGACCAAGTCACAGTGCTATCAAAATAATGGGACGGGATTCAAGCTAATGAAAAAAATCAAAAAACCATTGGTTCGATTGTTTTCAGGAATGTCGAATTGGCTACAGCCTTCGTCAATTCCAAACTATCATAATCGAAGCCGTTTCTTATTGTCCAGGTATGGATTTCAATTTTAATGTCATTTCAGGAGTGGCTTGAATTAATATAATGAATTGGTTTTTGGGTTTCGATTAGTTCTGTTCATTATTTGAAATGATTCTTTCATAGTTTGATTATCAAAAACGGTTATGTTGTGGATCCTGTACAGTACATGCATTTCACTAAAATTAAATGTACATATGATTTGGTTATGTGATTTTGTCATGCCCAGTTTAGTATAAGCAATTCATTGGTTTTGATTTGGTTCGGTTTGTTTGTGAATCAACTATGTTTGATAGTTGATTTGGTTTGACTTTAATTAGTTTTGTTTGCCCCTAATAAACTCAAAACGACTCTGTTGATTGTGATTTATCAAAACGACTCTGTTTTGCATTGAATCATTATTCTCGTTTGGATTTTGATTATCTTTGACTTATGCAAAAGATCTACTTGCTATAATCATGGATTTGTGTTGATTCATAACGATAGTATCTGACCCAAACTATTTTGATTCATTTTGATTTGTATGAGTTTGATTGATATCCAAAATAGATTTGATGCTGCTCTGTTGGTTTTGATTTTAAAAAAATGATTTTGTTAAGCTCAGATCGACATATTTTGTCTCTGTTGATTTCGTTTGGATTCGAAAATTATTTTGTTGATGACTAAAGCAACTATTTGTGTCGATTTCAATTGGTTCATGAAAATAATTTCATTGATGTCGAACTATATGAGAGATTCTGTTGACCCGAATTGGTGTTAACGAATTAAACAAAGTGTATCCATCTCTGTTATCATTTGGTTGAATACGATTTAGTTTGTTCAATTTGCATACAAGTGTCGATTTGAATGATGCTTTTAGCAATCAAATATTTTTCAATAATTTGAATGTATTTTCTAAGATTTGAATTGGTTTTAAAAACGATTATGTGTTTGATTTAGACCAGCTACAGAATCGCAAGATTTTGTAGCTAGTCTTTAAAATTAGATTTTTATCGATTTTATAAATAAGATATTCTCTAATCTTGTCTATTTTTGTCCTCTTTCAGGTACATTCGAATTTACAACGATCTATTGGGCATAGTGTGGCAATTTGGGAGATATCTTGGATTTGGTTTTGTCTTAGGTTGTTAGCTTGAGTCATAAACTTGGGATATTTTCCCTGATTTGTGTAAACTGTTTTGATAATTCCCACAGGGATGTTTTACCCTGTGGGAAGTCTTTAAATACTTATTATTTTTTGTAATAATGATCATGATCACTGTGGGAGAACCATACTATGGATTTATGATTCAAATTGAGATGAGAGTTGATGTCTTGTAACAGCTTTCGCTTTCAATATATCAAAATTTTGTTTCAAGTTTTATTCGTATCAGTTTGCAGTTGATTATAGACTACTTTATCTATCCTAATCTATTGCAGGTTGACGTGACTTGATTAATATGTTATCCATATATGATCTCTTTAATTATTTTTAAAGTGCAACAATTACTTTGTTTCAGTTAATGAATTACAGATTTCTCTTCTTCGTTAATTGAATCATTTTGTATAGATCTTTGCATGCAGATTTATCTAACT
>WSFP011464046.1:0-18559 GCA_009831015.1 Picea engelmannii
AACCCTAGCGCCTGCCAACTAATATAAATAAGAGTGGAATGTGCCTCATTACCACACTCACTCAAGGCACTCATCAAGTGTGCAAGTTTGGAGATAGTTGCAGTTGGGAGAAGTAGGAGAGAGAGGTGCATTGTTCAGTCTTGGATATTCTATAGTGTTTGGTATTTTATCTTGGCATTGTATTGGCAATATATATTAAGGAAGTTTTGGTTGGGTTTTCTCCCCCATGAGGGTTTCCCAGGATAAATGTTGTGTATCTTGTGATTGTGTTTCTCTTAGTGATCCTACATATGCTATTATTGTATAGTAAATTGAAAAGAACTTAATAACAGCTCAAAAAAATTAACAAAGATTGTTTCTCGTTGAACTAGGATATCATCGTTGATCCCAAGTTAAAGAAACATCCTGGGGTGTTATTCCTATCTACTGCATTGCCTGCCCAATATGAGTCTGTATACCCCTAGAACTTCACCTCATCGTCTCCAAGATATCTCAATCCATACTCTATTATGTCTCTCAAGTATCTGAGCACATGTTTTTCTACTACCTAATGCTCCTGCCTCGGCTCCACTAGATGGATGTGAAAACAACCTTCTTAAATGGTGTCATTGAAGAAGAAGTGTATATAGAAAAAACTCAAGGGTTTGAAGTTGAAGATAGAAAGACTCATGTCTGCAGGTTGAAGAAGGCTTTGTACGGGTTGAAGAAAGCTCCTAGAGCTTGGTATGGAAGAATTGACAATTTCCTGATGATCTTGGGCTTTAGAAAGAGTAAAGTTGATTCTAACCTTTAATTCAAGGTTATGAATGATGATCATGTTATATTGTTGATGTATGTGGATGACTTTTTCTTAACTGGAGAAGAAAATCTCATCACTGATTGTAAGAAGAAGCTCGTTGCAGAATTTGAGATGAAAGACCTAGACATAATGCATTATTTCTTAGGTCTTGAGGTTTGGCAAAGCCCGAAGAGGATCTTCCTTAACCAAGGGAAGTATGTAGTAGAAATACTAAAGAGTTTTGATATATTGGAATGTAAAGCCATAAACACACCCATGGAAACAAAGTTGAATCTATTGGTAGATACTTCGTCAGAATTGGTTGATTCTACGTTGTACAGACAGATAATTGGATCTTTGATGTATCTGATGAATACCAAGCTCGATATATGTTTGTTATAAACACCTTGAGTCAGTATCTGGTATAACCCAAACATGTTCACCTTGTTGCTGCAAAACATGTGATGAGATACCTTAAGGGTATGTTGGAATTTAGTCTCTATTATACTGGAGATGATGACTTCAGACTGATTGGTTATACTAATTCAGACTGGGCTCGAAGTGTTTCTAACAGAAAGAGCACTTCAGGATGTTGTTTCAGTATAGGGTCAGCCATGACTTCATGGCACAGTAAGAAGCAATCTAGTATTTCTCTCAGCACGACAGAAGTGGAATACATTGCGGCATGTTCCGCCAGTTGTGAAGCCATATGGCTTCGGAAGTTGTTGGCAAGTCTATTTGACCTGGAGATGGAAGAAACCGTAATTCTATGTGATAACCAAAGTTTCATAAAGATGACAAAGAACCTTGTGTTCCATCATAAGTCGAAGAACATAAAAATATGATATCACTACATTCGTGATAAGGTGCAGAGGGGAGCTATAATGCTCCAATTTGTTGGCACAGATGAACAAGTTGCAGATGTGTTGACCAAGCCTCTATCTCGTGCGATGTTTGAGCACTTCTAAGACAATATTGGTGTTGTCTAAAAGGACTTCCCTCAAAAGGGGGAGTGATGTTTATGATATTATAGTATCCTGACCAACATTTGGTAGCTCCATTAGGATTTTATATCCTAGGGGACTGATCATCCCTGGGAAGATCCCGAAGGTTCGGTAAGGACATCTATCAAAATAACTATGCATGTATATGCCAATTGTGGTCAGTAGTGGTAGCTCCGTTAGGATTTTTATAATCCTAGGGAATCTTATGATTCCTGGGCAGATCCCGAAGGTTCGGTAAGGACGGTCCATCAAAGTACCATGTGGTATCTCTGTTAGGATTTTATATCCTAGGGAATCTTATGATTCCTGGGCATATCCCTAGGGACTGTCAGAGTACCACAAAATGTTGTTACACTTGCCTCTTTTTGTTTCTATATGATGATGTTGATGTGATCCTAGCCTTGTGCTGATGATGTTGATGATGTTGTGATCTCAGCCTCGTGTTGATGATGTTGATGATGTTGTTATCTCAGCCTCATGTTGATGATGTTGCATTAGCCTCGTGTTGTTGGTGTTGATGTTGTATCAGCCTCATGCTATTGATGATGATGTTGTATCACTCTTGTATTGATTGATGATGTTATATTAGTATTGTACTAATTGATGTTGATGCAAAGGATGATGATGCTCCAGCTCCATGCTATGAATGATGATGTTGTCAATGATGAGAAAAACTTCTGATGATTTATATATATGTCAGTCAGTGTTCAAGATGATGATGATGTTGTTGCCCTCTCTCTCTCCTGATGATGTTGTAGAATACCCTTCTTGTTAAGGGGGAGTGTTGAAATATTGTAACTACAAAGAGTGTTCCAATTATTATTGAGTTATTATCATACAGATCAATCCCCTTTTGTGGATTGATCATGTTGGGACTTATGTATGACCAAATCCCCTTTTATGGATTTGTCAAACCCTAATTATATCATCCTAATTGAGAAGTCGGCCCCCAGGGCTAATTAAAGTGGCTTTAGCCACTAGTTGAAGAAGTTGGCCCTGCCCAATGAAGAGACACCACCCTAGTGCCTGCCAACTAATATAAATAAGAGTGGAATGTGCCTCATTAGCACACTCACTCAAGTCACTCATCAAGTGAACAAGTTTGGAGATAGCTGCAGTTGGGAGAATTAGGAGAGAGAGGTGCATTGTTCAGTCTTGGATATTCTCTAGTGTTTGGTATTTTATCTTGGCATTGTACTGGCAATCTATATTAAGAAATTTTTTGTTGGGTTTTCTCCCCCATGAGGGTTTCCCAGGATAAATGTTGTGTATATTTTGATTGTGTTTCTCTTAGTGATCTTGCATATGCTATTATTGTCTAGTAAATTGAAAAGAACTTAATAGCACCTCAAAAAAATTAACAAAGATTGCTTCTCGCTGAACCAGGATATCATCATTGATCCCAAGTTAAAGAAACATCCTGAGGTGCTCTTCCTATCCACTGCATTACCTGCCCAATATGAGTCTGTATACCCCTACATCTTCACCTCATCGTCTCCAAGATATCTCAGTCCATACTCCATTATGTTTCTCAAGTATCTGAGCACATGTTTTGCTACTACCCAATTCTCCTGCCTCGACTGCACCATGAACTGGAACAAGGTGTCATTGAAAAACATATATCTAACCTAATGTTTACCAAATACATCAAGGAACCTATCATCTACCTATACGACGTGGGATCCACCATATTGAAATCTGAAATAGTGACCTTCTTCAAGTCGATGATCATACGCACATTTTTTCACCCTCCAATATGAGTTGACCATGGGTCTTGTTAGCACACTTTTTCACCCTCCAATATGAGCGGATATAACAGAAAAAACAATGATGAAGAAGGTGATAATTCAAGGAGTAATGCCCCAAATTGTCATGGGCAAGACCCCTCTCTGTTTGGGTTGGGATTTAGAACAGGGTATTTCAACAGTAATAAGCATGAATGCATGAGATCCAAAACTCTTAGAATATACCAGTCAAGATGCCTCCATCATCTTGAGCTCAACTAGGTCATGATGAACCTTGATATACAAGCCCTGATCAATCTCAAGATCCTGAAGAACAACATCGAGATGCAGAATCGTAGAAAAGTGTATGGGACATCGTCCTCTGGTTGAACCAAAAGTGGCTCCTCTTGTTCCAATGATATCTGATCAAACTGTTCTTGAACCACTGTTGTGATAGGCAAGGATGAAGCCTCTTGTTGAATTATTTCTACTTGGTTAACCTATGGTTACTCCTCTTGAAATTTTTCATCATTACTAATGGAAGGAACCCATGAACAATATTGATTATTCAAATCTTCACCTTCATCTTCATGGAACTCTGCATATGACTCAAGTGGTACAGCTTCTAGTTCATGATCATCTAAGCTTGAGGCGTTATCTCCTTGTTCATCTCTGGGAACTTGATACAATGAAAGTTGTGGTTCATGTTTAGTAATAAGTGTTAGTTTTTGGCAACTTCAGGAAGCCATTCATCAAGAAGAAACATTGAAGAAACCCCTAGATGAAGTTCAAAATGAGAAGTTGGCTCCAGGATAAGAAAACAGATTAATTTAATGTGAAATAGCATTGTTTTTATGTAAATTCATCTCTAATGAAGGCTCAGGTCGGCCCAAGCAGAAGTCAACAGTATAATATAAATAGAAGGCACCTAGGCCTCATTTGCAACCACTAGAACTCATCCTCTTCTCAAGAAGGTTCACTACTGTAACCAAGAAGCTGAAATTTCAACAAGGAGACATTCTTTTCTTGGTTTTGAGCCTTTGGGTTAGGGTTTCTCTCTCTCTCTCCTATTGATGCACTATCTTGCCTATGTGTTTTTCTGGATGAGCACACATTTTATTGTACTAGGGTTTCTTTATTGTAACATTGTACTTGTGGTTCTTAGTTGGATATTCTTCTAGAGGAAGGGTTGCTAGGTTTTTCCCCCATTGTGGGTTTTCCTAGGGTAAATTTTGTGTCACTTTGTGCATGGTGTGACTTCAAAGATCTTGGCATATTTTTATGTGTATAAGTATAATGTGACATATAATTATCTAGATCTGGAAACACATTTAAAAATCAACAATAATGACTTCGTGCACTACTTTAACAACCAGTAGTTGAAAGTCATGGATTGGAATGAAGCCATTGGCTACAATAAAATGTCTTTATAACTTAATAGCAACATCCTGGGCCTCCTCCAGATTTTGAGGTTCCTTATTCCTAAGGAAAATACCAAAAATTCCATCAAATGCCTCAAGATAAACATTTTAAGCACAAGCATCATTAGGGATTATAGTAACAACAAATTTCTAATAAATTTTAGAAAAATGAGCATTAAAATTAGTGACAGTCTCATCCCCATTCTTTTTAATATTATCAAAAGAATTAATTAAGGAAAATTTTTCCTATTTATGGACCCATCGTTCAATGAACTTCACTTGGAATGAATCCCATACATTAATGGAGGCATCCGGAAAGAACTTGTACCATGTTTGTGCCTCCCCCTCGAGGATCAACACAAACATCCTCATCACCACATCCTCATGTTCCACCTGAAAATCATCCAACAACTTTGAAAAAGAAACCAAGTGATCCTCAATTGATTCTCCCAACTTGCCTGCAAGCAAAGGTAAGCATTTAAGATATTTACGTGCAGGTAAGTCATGAGGATAGTCTAGAAATGAAACAAAACTCAGTGGTTCAAAAACAAATAACCTCCACCTTCTTGGCAGCCTCATAGTTGCAGCCATATTGTTAATCCGAGATAGAAAAAGCACAATTGCTAACCTACTACTAGTTGGAGATGAAAATAAAACCAAAGATGAAGATGTCAAAGTTATAGTCACCATAGTGCTCATCGAAAATAACTTACCAAAGAACTCAGTATACTTACCAACATCAAGAGGAGTTCATGGTGAAAGAATAGTCTTGTTTTGGGAAAGATGTTAGAGCTCGCTCAAGCTCAGAACTAGATCTTGTGAGGGAATCGAAACCGGATGATATTCTTGTGTAAGTTCCCCTATGGATTCCTCCCTATATCATGTGGAGTCGCCAAGTGAGTTAGAATAAATAAATCAATTAATGTAAAAACTCATCGATGTCATGTTACCAAGGCTTGTGTTCCCTGACAATGACGCCAATTTGTTAGCATACTTTTTGACCCTCTGATATGAGTTGATATAACAAAAGCACAACGATGAAGAAGGTGTTAGTTAATTAAAGGAGTAAATCCCCAAATGGTCATGGGATATACCCCTCTACGTTTGGGTTGGAGCATGCCAATCTCATGGGGGGAGTCCCTAGGGTACTTTGTTGTTGTCTGGAAGAATAATTTTCTACAATTGATGACAAAAAACAGTAGCTGAAATGTCTTGGACAACATGTAAAAATTGCCCAAGATGTAAGGGAAAAGTAGATTTTATGTAGCTTGGAAGGATCCCTGTGGTGTTATCGTGAGAAAGATGGAAATAAAGAGAAAAGAAAACCACTTAAAATATCAAATATTAATCACAATAAATGAATATGAGCTACTAATCAATGCACAAAGTCAAGACACAATACCGACAAAAATGAAAGCTCGATAATAAGAACAACACTTCTTTATTAATAACTTTCCATAGGGTTGATTGTGCGACATTAGAAAAGTCAAGAACTGATACAATAATTATCCTTTCACAAAGAAAGAGTAGCTAGAAGAAAAGAGAAATTAATAGAAGAGAGAGAGAGTGTGTGTGTGTGAGAGAGAGAGTATGTATGATGTTGCTGCAAAAGAATCAGACCATAATGATGTATCCAACACTCCAATATAAAGAGAAGAGGGGTGCAATTTACCAAGAAAACAATGAGGACGCATGTGTGGGAAAATAAGGAAAGTATGCGAGCATGATATAGTGAATAAGCATGAAGAAGACATGCGCATGAGGTAAACAAGCCGAACTCCCATGTGTGAGAGTGAAGGAGGAGTGATTAAGCGTAGTAAAAGAGGGAACATGGGGATATGCACCCTAAATAATAAGGAGGAGGCGCACTATGGGAAAGAGAAGTGAGGGATAAGGGTAGATATGCATGAGTAAGAAAGGTTAAGAAGAGTTAAGAGGAAGGTTTGAGCGCATGATAGAGGGGAATGCACCATAAATTATAGGGAGGGAAATAATGAGCAACATGTGAGAAAGAGTGAGTAGAATAGGTGCACAAGTGACGCAGCTGCACTCCTCAGAGCATGTCCGCTCTCACAGGATATTCTTCTTCCCATGGCCCAAAGAACTCTCAAATAGCTCTTCTATTCTCCCTGTCGGGAAAATCTATACCCACAGATCTCTTCGCACGATTCCCCTTGCTTTACTTATCGGGAAATCGGGACTTGCGACTTCGTGATGTCCACGGTCAATCACTGGGCTCTTGAATCCCCGAGACCCGATGCTTTAGTCAACACTGACTTTTCCCCATATCTATAGGGACTCCTCTTATCGCAGTTTCACTACTCACGATATCGTGCACTTTGATTTTCCAATTCTCGATACCCGACGTGACGAAAGTCCACGCACGTGTGAACTGTCTCTTCAACTCCTCGTCCCTCCTATTGGGATTTCAGAATTCGTAGGATCATGAATCCTGATGTCAACAGATTCAGGACTTGCCTTTTCCTGATCCCCGATATGGTCCGCCACCTGTCCTCCACTGACTATTTTCATAGCCCCACACAACCCTTCCATCGGGATATCGCGGATCGCGACTCCACGTAGTGAGATTTCCTTACTCTCGAAAACCCCGATTCTCCGAACCCCGACTCCTCGGGATCTCCTGACACGCGTCCCACACGATGGATGGTTCTGAGATCGTCAGGATATCACATATCACAATTCCTGATGTTATGATTTCTTCTCTCCCTAAATTCTCGATGACTTCAATATCCCAATGACTTCTCCGAGACTTCTCCTCTGCTCACTAGGTCTTAACCCCATTGCAACTCCTGCTAAATCCGATGGTTGACGGGAAATTAATTTCTGATCCAATGACTCACCGACTTCCAAGCTCAAAATATGGATGTGGCTGTAACCTTCTTGCACCTCAATGAGATTTAACGAACCTCAGAATTTTGCGAAATCCCCTCAGAGGGTTTCAACCGTCCGTTCTCCCTTATGCAATCCACGAATTGAAGAAGTGTCTCTCCATGAGACTTGTTCACCTTCTCTCCCACCTACGATGCTTCCCTTGCCTTTCAATAGCAACTTTTCTGCACTTAACCTTCAGTGGTTTCGAAGGCCTACCCCTCTTGAGATTTCCCACGACTTCAGTCTTCTTGGAAACCCCTTACACGCACTCCTTGTGGCAACCCTTCAACCTCGACTGAGTGTTGAAATTCTCTTGACTCTGTGCACCCCTGTAGCAGCAGTCTTTTAACACTTCACTCAGGTTCACAACCTTGAGTCCTTTACCTGGCCTGTGCACTCCTTGCATGACACTGTTCGTAACTACTCCTTCGGGGAAATGAGGACAAAATCTAACTCTAATTGAACCCTTCTATCAACGCACTCCTTGCGGATGATTCGACTGCAATCCTTGCAGGAATCCTCTGGCTCAGTTAGAGAAACAATTGAAACTCATTAACTCTTCTTCTCAGACTTTGATTCATACATGAAATCATATACACTGCATATAAAATAAAATGTATAACTGGAAGCAGACATCAATTGAGCATAACATCAATACACAGAGAAACAACACAAAACCATGGATTTGAATCAAAGTTCTTCTATTAATTCAAATGCCTGTACATGGGGTGTTCCTCATACAATTCCCTGTATGCTCTTCTGCTTCTGAATGTTAATATTACAATGATACAATGAGGGTGTCTATATCCGTTTTCCCTCTTGGAATCTAAGTCTATCAAATCAAATATTAAATTCCTATCTACCAGCATTAACTATATTAAATGTCGTCTATCTACCTAAGGACGAGAGCTATCCACTCAAGGTCCATTACAATATACAAGTGCGCCAAATAATAAATGACTCATTTAATATTTTCGCAACAGTCCCAAAGCATTTTCAAAATTTGTGCTAGCTTGTCCAACTATCTTCCACTTCCGTGCTCACTCACTTGATGAGTCGGTGATGCTCCTGCATCATACTCCTTGGCTTGAAAACTTTCATGGGCTCCTGTCCATGAGCTCCTGCATGGTCTGTCCATGCTTCTGTATCACTACTTCAGTCTCCCAGCTGGCATCTTCCACTGGGTGGTTCTTCCACTTGACCAGATACTCAAAATACTGCTTTCGCCTGGTCTTCCTACCCACTCTCTTTTCCAGTATGCATTCCATCTGCGGATTTTCTACAACTGGCAATTGCTTCATCCACTGGATCACCGGCTCCTTAGTTCCAGTCTCTGCTTCTCCAGCCCTGTATGGGTATAAATCTTTGATATTGAATATCGGAGATATTCCGATGCCATCCGACAACTCGATCTCATAAGCATTTTCTACGAATTTTCTCAAGACCTTGCATGGCCCGATTTTCTTCATTTTCAGTTTATTGTATGTTCCCCTCGGGAACCTTTCTTTCCTTAAATGTGCCAGAACTAGATCACCAACTTCGATCTGAAGTTGTCTTCGATGATGATCTGCTCTGCGCTTATATTCCTGGTTTGATTCCAGCAACAGCTCCTTCACCCTGCTGTGAAGTTCCCCCATTGCCTCTGCAAATTTTTCGGCGCTTGCGCTGCTAGTAGCAGTCTGTTATGAATCCCTCAGTTTAGATACTCCTCTCAGCTGCATGCCATATACGATCTGAAATGGAGTTTGTCATGTGCTTAGATTCACTGAATTGTTATACGCGAACTCTGCCTGTGGTAATATATGGTCCCAACTGCTATGGTGTTCCATCACCAAGTTTCTCAACAAGTCTCCCAGACTTCTGTTGGCCACTTCCGTTTTTCCATCCATCTGAGGATGATAAGCAGAACTAAACACCAAGTTAGTTCCCATCTTCTTTCATAAGTTCCTCCAAAAATGGCCTATGAATTTGGTGTCCCTGTCCAAAACTATACTCTTCGGCAATCCATGAAGTTGAACGACCTCCTTGAAGAACAAATTTGTGATGTGAGTCGCATCGCTAGTTTTCTAGCATGGGATAAAATGTTCCATCTTGGAAAACCTATCCACTACCACAAAGATTGAATCCACACCTCTTGGTGTACTTGGAAAACCCAATACAAAATCCATGCTAATCGCCTCCCATGGCTTCTCTGGTATGGGCAATGGATGGTAAAAACATGCATTCTGCTTTCTTCCCTTTGAATGATGGAAAATTCAACATCTGTCAATGAATCTCTTGACATCTGCTCGCATCCCTGGACAAAAGTATGATTCATTCAGCTTCGTGTATGTTTTATCATGACCAAAATGTCCTGCTAATCCACCACTATGCTTCTCTATCAACAGGTTCTCCCTCATGGAGAAAATTGGAATACACAGTTGATTGCCTCTGAACAAAAATCCCTCCTGGATCATGTAATCTATCCAAGGGCTTCTGTCTCTGAGAACTGGATTCTCAGCTGCTTCATACACCTCTCCAAAATCTGCATCACTTGCGTACATGCCCCTGAGATTTTCAAAACCCAATGTTTTGACTCGGAATTCCTACAGCAACAAACACTTCCTGCTCAAAGAATCAACCACTTTGTTAGCAGTACCAGAAATATGCTTAATCAAAAATGTGAAATTCTGCATATACTCTACCCATTTTGCATGTTTCTGATTCAACTTCTCCTATTGAGTCACAAACTACAATCCATGGTTATCACTGTACAACACAAATTCTTTTGGGATCAAGTAATGCCTCCACTTCTTCAGTGCCTGTATGATAGCGTAAAATTATTTATCATACATGGAGTATTTCAGTTTCGCCTCATCCAGTTTCTCGCTGAAATATGCAATCGGCTTGTCCTCCTAACTCAAGACCGCTCCTATGGCAAACCCACTTGCATCACATTTCACCTGAAATGTCTTCTGGAAATCCGGCAACACCAAAACCGGTTGTTCCGTGATCTTCTGCTTCAACAGATTGAAGCTCTTTTCAGCCTCTATTGTCCAGTGAAAACATTTATGTCACTTCTTCACTGTATCCATCATTTCTGTGCTAATTCCACTGAAGTTCCTGATGAACTTCCGGTAGAAACTAGCTAAACCATGAAAACTTCTCACCTCGAAAATATTTCTCTGTGATGACCAATTCTTGATCACTTCCACTTTATCTGGATCCATCTTCAATTCATTTGCAGAGATAACAAAACCCAAGTAAATGAGCTCTGTCTTCATAAATGAGGACTTCTTCATGTTAATCAACAACTTCTCCTGTTGTAGCTTCCTCATCACTGTAGCCAAATGCTTCAAGTGTTCTGCCATTGATTTACTGTAAATCAGTATGTCGTCCAAATATACAATGACGAACTTTCTGATGAATTCCCTCAGGACTTCATTCATCAACCTCATGAAAGTACTCGGCGCATTCATCAAGCCAAATGGCATGACTAGCCATTCATACAGTCCTTCATTGGTCTTGAATGTTTTTTTCCATTCATCGCCTTCCCTCATGCGAATCTGGTGGTATCCGCTCTTCAAATCTATATTTGAAAAGTACTTTGCCCCACTCAGGAAATCCATCAGATCATCCATCCTCGGTAATGGAAACCTGTACCTGATGGTTATTTTGTTGATCGCCCTTGAGTCAGTACACATCCTCTAGCTTCTGTCTTTCTTCAGACTGAGCACTATTGGAACAACACATAGACTCAAGCTTTCCCTGACCAATCCTTTGTCCAACAACTCCTAGACCTGCTTCTTAACCTCTTCATTTTCTTGCGTCGTCAACCTGTACGTGAATTTATTTGGCAAACTAGCTCCTGGTATGAGATCAATATGATGAATCACACTCCTCATCAATGGCAACGAATGAGGTAATTCATCCACTATGATGTCAACGAACTCTTCCAGCAATTCCTGAACCTCATATGGCAAATCATCCACTCTTGTGCTAGTCAGGACAATTCTCGGTTTCCTGACCACAAAGAATTGTGGATCTTCCTTCTTCTTCACCTCTGTAAGAAGTTCCTTCCCACTCATGAGAAGTACTGTGTTGCTCACTTCTGGCTTCACCTCCTTATCCTTTATTAGAAGCAACATATGGGTTCTCCCATTCTTCTCCAGGTTATATGTGTTCATTCGCCCATCATGAATCACATTTCGGTCATATTACCATGGTATACCCAACAATAAATGACAAACATCCATGGGAATAACATCACACAAAATCTTGTCATTATATCCACCTATCTTGAATTCAACCAAGCATTGTTTAGTAACAGTTACTTGGTGTCCCTTCTGTAGCCATAGAACTCTGTATGGGCTCGAATGATCAGTGGTCTCCAACTCCAACTTCTATACCATCTCTGTTGAAATGAGATTATCTGTGCTACCACTGTCCACGATAACCTTGCATACTCTATCCTTGGTCTTGCAAGCTGTTCTGAACAGTTTGGTTCTTTGAGCTGAACTTTCCACCTCCTTCTCGGGTGTCAAAAGGACTTTTCGCATCATCAATGATCTTCTGCCTTCTGCATCTTTGGCCTCAACATCCCGCCTCTATGCTTCGGTGATGTGAGCTTCTCCAATGTCCTTCTTTTTCTCTGGACACTCATAAGACTTGTGCCCATTCTTTCCACATGTGAAGAATTTGATTACTCCACCTCTTCCTCTTCCTCTACCTCTGGTATGAGGAAACATACTGTTGTTAGCATATCCTCTGCTCTGCTCTGTATGTTTCCCTCTCTTTTCAATGTATTGTTGTCCTTGCTGTGAGGTTCCACCTCTCTCAATTTTACCCTGAGGTTTCTTCCATTCCTCCTTGGGCTTCTGAGTTCTTTCCTGGGCAACTGACTTGTCTCTAGGCTGGCTTCTGCCTCGGCCCCTCTGACTTTGTTTTCGGCTCAGCTTCTCCTCTGCTCTCAAATCCATCTGATAAGTATCCTCCACTGTCTGGATGGTTACCATACTCAATTCATCCTGAATGTCATATCTCAGACCATTTAGATATCTAGCAACCTTTTCATCATCGCTCTCCCGATGACCTACTCTGGTGTTCAGTCGATAGAATTCCTCAGTGTATTCTTTCACTATCATTGGCTTCTATCTCAGGTTCTACATCCTCCTGAACAGATTAATTTGGTAGTCTCTTGGGATGAACTTTGCCTTCATCTTTGCAATCATTCGATCCCAACTCTTAATCTTATGCTTGCCTTTGCAGCGTCTGTCAGCTTGTCTCTCGTCCCACCATAAGGCTGCATGTCCTTTCAAGCACGTGAAAACATGTCTAACCTTCTTGTCCTCTTCGATATCCTCATAATCGAAGTAGGTTTCAAGATCTCTAATCCAATCCAGAAGCTCTTCTGCATCCAAATTTACCTCATAAATTGGAATGTCCATCTTGGCTTTTGCACCCATCCGTGCGATGGCTTTAATTAGGCGTTCATTCGTTGCATCCTCGACTGCAAATTCCTCTTCGTGTTCAACCTCAACTTCACTGTCGGATTCACTCAGATCTCCTGCACTAGCTGTGCGTATTTGCATTGTCTCCATATCTTCGAGTCTCGCTCGGAGATCACGCATTTGTCTCTCCATTTCTGTATTGACTACCTGCCTGCCTCTTCTTCGCACTTCCCTGTCCTCTGGATCAGGTGACTGTCTTTCTCTCCTCAGCAGCATGGTGAATTTCCTTCTTCTTCTCTACTACAAAAAGCAAAGAGATATTCCTGCTCTGATACCAAACCTGACGCAGCTGCACTCCTCAGAGCACGTCCGCTCTCACAGGATCTTCTTCTTCCCATGGCCTGAAGAACTCTCGAATATCTCTTCTATTCTTCCTGTCAAGAAAATATATACCCATAGATCTCTTCGCATGATTCCCCTTGCTTTACTTATCGGGAAATCGGGACTTGCGTCTTCACGATGTCCACAGTCGATCACTGGGCTCTTGAATCCCCGAGACCCGATGCTTCAGTCAATGCTGACTTTTTCCCATATCTATCGGAACTTCTCTTATCGCGGTTTCACTACTCGTGATATCATGCACTTTGATTTGCCGATTCCCGATACCCGATGTGACGAAACTCCACGCACGTGTGAACTGTCTCTTCAACTCCTCATCGCTCCTATCGGAATTTTAGAATTCGCGGGATCGCGAATCTTGATGTCAACAGATTCGGGACTTGCCTTTTCCCAATCCCCGATATGGTCCTCCACTTGTCCTCCCCTAACTCCTGTCGTGGCCTGACACAACCCTTCCGTTGGGATATCGCAGATCGCGGCTCCACGTAGCGAGATTTCCTTACTCTCGAAAACCCTGATTCTCCGAACCCCGACTCCTCGGGATCTCCTGACACGCGTCCCACATGATGGATGGTTCTGAGCTCATCGAGATATTCCAGATCGGGATTCCTGATGTTATGATTTCTTTGCTTCTGAAATTCCCGATGACTTCAATATCCCGATGAATTCTCCGGGACTTCTCCTCTGCTCACTAGGGCTTAACCCTGTTGCAACTCCTGCTAAATATGATGGTTGACGGGAAATTAATTTCTGATCCAACGACTCACCAACATCCGAGCTCAAACTCTAGATGTGGTCGTAACCTTCTTGCACCTCAATGAGATTTAATGACCCTCGAAATTTCACGAAATCCCCTTAGAGGGTTTTGATCGTCCGTTCTCCCTTATGCAATCCACGAATTGAAGAAGTGTCTCTCCACGAGACTTGTTCACCTACTTGCCCACCTGTGACACTTCCCTCGCCTTTCAATAGAAGATTTCCTGCACTTAACCTTTAATGGTTTCGAAGGCCTACCCCTCCTGAGCTTTCCCATGACTTCAGTCTTCTTGGAAACCCCTTACACGCACTCCTTGCGACAACCCTTCAATCTCGACTGATTGTTGAAATTCTCTCGACTTTGTGCACCCCTGCAGCAACAATCTTTTAACACTTCACTCAGGTTTGCAACCCTGAGTCCTTTACCTATCCTGCGCACTCCTTGCACGACACTATTCCTAACTACTCCTTTGGGGAAATGAGGACAAAATCTAACTCTAATTGAACCCTTTTGTCAACGCACTCCTTACGGATGATTTGATTGCAATCCTTGCAGGAATCCTCTGGCTCAGTTAGAGAAACAATTGAAACTCATTCACTCTTCTTCTCAAACTTCGATTCATACATGAAATCATATACACTGCATATAAAAGAAAATGTATAACTGGAAGCAGACATCAATTGAGCATAACAACAATACACAAAGAAACAACACAAAACCATGGATTTGAATCAAAGTTCTTCTATTAATTCAAATACCTGTACATGGGGTGTTCTTCATACAATTCTCTGTATGCTCTTCTGCTTCTGAATGCTAATATTACAATGATACAATGAGGGTGTCTATATCCGTTTTCCCTCTTTGACTCTAAGGCTATCAAATCAAAGATTAAATTCCTATCTACCAGCATTAACTATATTAAATGTCGTCTATCTACCTAAGGACGAGAGCTATCCACTCAAGGTCCATTACAATATACAAGTGCGCCAAATCTTAAATGACTCATTTAAGATTTTCGCAACAGTCCCAAAGCATTTTCAAAATTTGTGCTGGCTTGTCCAGTTGTCTTCCGCTTCTGCGCTGGCTCGCTTGATGAGTCGGTGATGCTCCTGCATCAACAAGTGGAGGAAAATGATAGGAAAGTGGAGTGGGAGAGGGAGACACCACATGCATGAATATTTGGTGTAGAATGAACCAAGGAATGTGCCAGACATGTGAGGGAAGAGAGAGTGATGAGGGCACACTTGAGGAAGTGGGAGGAGATAATGAGAGTTTTAACCATGCGCTTAGGCTTTGATGAGTGGGAGGAATGCATAGAGGCCAAAATTAGGAATCCAATGCATGTATAGACTCTAAACACTAAATTTGGCCAAATAATGCATGAGTTAGCCAATGAAGAATTTCACCCTATTTTTTAGGGATTTAGTGTTTAAGAGAAATTTAGAAGGAATTTGGCACAATTGATGCATGGAAAGTGGAGTTATAGCAAGTGAGAGAGAGTTAATGAGAAAACTAAGCATTGATTGGCTCAATCAACTCAATGGGATTGCCATCCCACCCATGCGTCCCCTTTAATTAATTAACTTTTTGACTTTAATGTTTTTTCCTTGGAAAGTGCACCCCTTTAATTAATGCCATGTAGATGCCATATGTCACACTGAAAATATATCATTTGTTGAAGCTTGATCCTGCCGCTTGTCACCTTTGGAAGCAACCACCCCTCCTATTTATAGAAACTGCTAAAATAGGGTCTCACTCCTAAAATTTAGGAAACTATCAAAAACATCTAGGATCACTAGGGGAACACAACCATGTGTCATGCGTCTAAGAATAAATATTGTTAAAAATAGAATGTCCTCACATGTCAATGATATCATACTCATTGAATTCGATTTTCTGAGAGAATTCCAAATATGCAATCAGAATCAACATGCAAGCCCTGGTGCTCCACCTACTAAAAATAGAAATACCATGCATGTCACTAGGAAAAGGTCCAAAAGACTCAAAACGCATCAAGGATCAATACTACACACTCAAAATCTCAATCTAAGGCTTGGAGCTCAAACTACTAAAAATAGAAAATTTTTGCATGTCACCCGGAAAAATTCGATTAGGCTCAGTATCATGCAAGGACCAACTTTGTATGCTCAATATTGTCAAATAAGGCTCCGATCATTGTCTCCTAAAAACTAGGGTCACCTGTTGTATGTAAACATCTCTCTCAAATGCATAGGAAACCAAGCTAGCTCTAACTCTGAAACAAAAACAACCATATATCAATCATGTACCTATCTATGATGGGAACCAATCTTTGACTCACACAAGTTCTAAACTCTAGGAAAATCTCTGAATGCCAACCAAACTAGTGTATGTTGGCTCTTAACCCTCAAGATTTTCTAGGGTAAAATCCTAGGGGTTAACAGGTCTACAATCCTCGATTCGAAATCTCTTCAAGATTTCAACTGCATACTTACCCTATACAAGGAAATCTCCCCTGGTCTTTGCCAAACCTCCAACCCCAAGAAGTAATGCATTGTGCCAATGTCCTTCATCTCAAACTCAGTTTCCATATCTCCCTTGCACCCTTCTATGAGCTTCTCTGATCCTGTAAGGAACAGGTCATCTACATACAACACCAAAATGAGCAGATCAACCTCAACAAATATGAAATATAAGTTGGGGTATGCTTGGTCAAACCCATACTCTACATGTATCCATCGATCCTAGAATACCATGCTCTCAATGCTACCTGATTCCATACAAGGATTTTTTCAGCCTACAAACACGAGACTCCTTCCCACTGATCTCAAAGCCCTGAAGGTTCTCTATGTACACTTCTTCTTCAATTATCCCATTGAGGAAAGTTTTATTTACATCCATCTGATGTATCCTCCATCGCATAATGGAGACTAAGGACATCACTGATCTAATGGAAATGTACCATGCGACCAGAGAGAAAGTCACCTTGTAGTCTACTCCCTCCTTCTGGGACCCCCTCTCAACACAATACCCACTTTTCAATTCTCAATGTTGCCATCTGCACCTTGCTTGATATTGTACAGCCACCTGGAACTTACCACTGACTTCCCCTCTAGTCTTGGCACAATGTCCCATACATCATTCTTCATGACAGAGGTATACTCCTCCACCATGGCATCACACCATACATGTTGGTCTACTCCCTCCCAAGCACTGAAAGGCCTGGAATCTATTTTAGGCTTGGAATCTATAATGGAGTTGAATTTATATTGGAGTTCTTGTAGGAGCCTCAACGTACTCCTGAGAATCCTTCAATGTCTGAGTGAACCATTGAGGTCTCTTGACAGAATTGAAAGGAGTGGTTCCTCCTCCCCACCTGAAGGTTGTTGCCCTGAATTGGAAGTTGTTGGTGACCCAAGATCAATCTCCAAAGCTTCCTGCTCCTCGTCCTTTGTCACTAAAATAGGCTCATGAGACTTCCTGGAAGCAAAGTCCTCCCTGAACTCTACATCCCTACTTACAATTGTCTTCCTCTGATCTGGAATGAAGACCTTATAGGACTTTGAAGTCTCATTGCAACCCACAAACAAACCCTTCCTGTTGGAGACCTCCAACTTGGTCCTCTTCTCTACATGAATATAAACTGGACAACCAAAAATGAAAAAAATGACTTACCTCTAGTTTCACACCAGTGAATTCCTCATTTCGTGTCTTTTCCTCCAAGATCTTGTACATAGACTTGTTCTGGATGTAAATTGTTGTGTGGCATGCTTCTACCCAAAGAAACATCGACAAGTTTTGGTCATGAATCATGGCCTTAGAAACCCCTATGATGGATCGATTCTTCTGTTCTAGAAATCCATTATGTTGTGGGTTGTGTTATCTCCTAAAATAGCACTTTCATTTTACCAATTTTTAGGTGATAGGAACAGGTCCAAAAATTCATTTCCAAATTTTTTTAGGTGTGTTAGAAGGTCTTCTATTTGGATACAAACTTGGAAAAAACATCAATTTTGGTCTTGTAAATCAAATCTTTAAATCTCAGGTTTCGGTGGTTAAGAGGGGCTAAAAAACTGCTCATTAACCACTGAAATTCTTGGTTTTCAGTGGTTAAGAGGCGAAAATAAAGGGCCTGTTAACCACCGAAAATGTTTCTATGCGCAAAAGGAAAAAGCC
>WSFP011464047.1:0-18559 GCA_009831015.1 Picea engelmannii
GGCTTTTTCCTTTTGCGCATAGAAACATTTTCGGTGGTTAACAGGCCCTTTATTTTCGCCTCTTAACCACTGAAAACCAAGAATTTCAGTGGTTAATGAGCAGTTTTTTAGCCCCTCTTAACCACCGAAACCTGAGATTTAAAGATTTGATTTACAAGACCAAAATTGATGTTTTTTCCAAGTTTGTATCCAAATAGAAGACCTTCTAACACACCTAAAAAAATTTGGAAATGAATTTTTGGACCTGTTCCTATCACCTAAAAATTGGTAAAATGAAAGTGCTATTTTAGGAGATAACACAACCCACAACATAATGGATTTCTAGAACAGAAGAATCGATCCATCATAGGGGTTTCTAAGGCCATGATTCATGACCAAAACTTGTCGATGTTTCTTTGGGTAGAAGCATGCCACACAACAATTTACATCCAGAACAAGTCTATGTACAAGATCTTGGAGGAAAAGACACGAAATGAGGAATTCACTGGTGTGAAACTAGAGGTAAGTCATTTTTTTCATTTTTGGTTGTCCAGTTTATATTCATGTAGAGAAGAGGACCAAGTTGGAGGTCTCCAACAGGAAGGGTTTGTTTGTGGGTTGCAATGAGACTTCAAAGTCCTATAAGGTCTTCATTCCAGATCAGAGGAAGACAATTGTAAGTAGGGATGTAGAGTTCAGGGAGGACTTTGCTTCCAGGAAGTCTCATGAGCCTATTTTAGTGACAAAGGACGAGGAGCAGGAAGCTTTGGAGATTGATCTTGGGTCACCAACAACTTCCAATTCAGGGCAACAACCTTCAGGTGGGGAGGAGGAACCACTCCTTTCAATTCTGTCAAGAGACCTCAATGGTTCACTCAGACATTGAAGGATTCTCAGGAGTACGTTGAGGCTCCTACAAGAACTCCAATATAAATTCAACTCCATTATAGATTCCAAGCCTAAAATAGATTCCAGGCCTTTCAGTGCTTGGGAGGGAGTAGACCAACATGTATGGTGTGATGCCATGGTGGAGGAGTATACCTCTGTCATGAAGAATGATGTATGGGACATTGTGCCAAGACTAGAGGGGAAGTCAGTGGTAAGTTCCAGGTGGCTGTACAATATCAAGCAAGGTGCAGATGGCAACATTGAGAATTGAAAAGTGGGTATTGTGTTGAGAGGGGGTCCCAGAAGGAGGGAGTAGACTACAAGGTGACTTTCTCTCTGGTCGCATGGTACATTTCCATTAGATCAGTGATGTCCTTAGTCTCCATTATGCGATGGAGGATACATCAGATGGATGTAAATAAAACTTTCCTCAATGGGATAATTGAAGAAGAAGTGTACATAGAGAACCTTCAGGGCTTTGAGATCAGTGGGAAGGAGTCTCGTGTTTGTAGGCTGAAAAAATCCTTGTATGGAATCAGGTAGCATTGAGAGCATGGTATTCTAGGATCGATGGATACATGTAGAGTATGGGTTTGACCAAGCATACCCCAACTTATATTTCATATTTGTTGAGGTTGATCTGCTCATTTTGGTGTTGTATGTAGATGACCTGTTCCTTACAGGATCAGAGAAGCTCATAGAAGGGTGCAAGGGAGATATGGAAACTGAGTTTGAGATGAAGGACATTGGCACAATGCATTACTTCTTGGGGTTGGAGGTTTGGCAAAGACCAGGGGAGATTTCCTTGTATAGGGTAAGTATGCAGTTGAAATCTTGAAGAGATTTCGAATCGAGGATTGTAGACCTGTTAACCCCTAGGATTTTACCCTAGAAAATCTTGAGGGTTAAGAGCCAACATACACTAGTTTGGTTGGCATTCAGAGATTTTCCTAGAGTTTAGAACTTGTGTGAGTCAAAGATTGGTTCCCATCATAGATAGGTACATGATTGATATATGGTTGTTTTTGTTTCAGAGTTAGAGCTAGCTTGGTTTCCTATGCATTTGAGAGAGATGTTTACATACAACAGGTGACCCTAGTTTTTAGGAGACAATGATCGGAGCCTTATTTGACAATATTGAGCATACAAAGTTGGTCCTTGCATGATACTGAGCCTAATCGAATTTTTCCGGGTGACATGCAAAAATTTTCTATTTTTAGTAGTTTGAGCTCCAAGCCTTAGATTGAGATTTTGAGTGTGTAGTATTGATCCTTGATGCGTTTTGAGTCTTTTGGACCTTTTCCTAGTGACATGCATGGTATTTCTATTTTTAGTAGGTGGAGCACCAGGGCTTGCATGTTGATTCTGATTGCATATTTGGAATTCTCTCAGAAAATCGAATTCAATGAGTATGATATCATTGACATGTGAGGACATTCTATTTTTAACAATATTTATTCTTAGACGCATGACACATGGTTGTGTTCCCCTAGTGATCCTAGATGTTTTTGATAGTTTCCTAAATTTTAGGAGTGAGACCCTATTTTAGCAGTTTCTATAAATAGGAGGGGTGGTTGCTTCCAAAGGTGACAAGCGGCAGGATCAAGCTTCAACAAATGATATATTTTCAGTGTGACATATGGCATCTACATGGCATTAATTAAAGGGGTGCACTTTCCAAGGAAAAAACATTAAAGTCAAAAAGTTAATTAATTAAAGGGGACGCATGGGTGGGATGGCAATCCCATTGAGTTGATTGAGCCAATCAATGCTTAGTTTTCTCATTAACTCTCTCTCACTTGCTATAACTCCACTTTCCATGCATCAATTGTGCCAAATTCCTTCTAAATTTCTCTTAAACACTAAATCCCTAAAAAATAGGGTGAAATTCTTCATTGGCTAACTCATGCATTATTTGGCCAAATTTAGTGTTTAGAGTCTATACATGCATTGGATTCCTAATTTTGGCCTCTATGCATTCCTCCCACTCATCAAAGCCTAAGCGCATGGTTAAAACTCTCATTATCTCCTCCCACTTCCTCAAGTGTGCCCTCATCACTCTCTCTTCCCTCACATGTCTGGCACATTCCTTGGTTCATTCTACACCAAATATTCATGCATGTGGTGTCTCCCTCTCCCACTCCACTTTCCTATCATTTTCCTCCACTTGTTGATGCAGGAGCATCACCGACTCATCAAGCGAGCCAGCGCAGAAGCGGAAGACAACTGGACAAGCCAGCACAAATTTTGAAAATGCTTTGGGACTGTTGCGAAAATCTTAAATGAGTCATTTAAGATTTGGCGCACTTGTATATTGTAATGGACCTTGAGTGGATAGCTCTCGTCCTTAGGTAGATAGACGACATTTAATATAGTTAATGCTGGTAGATAGGAATTTAATCTTTGATTTGATAGCCTTAGAGTCAAAGAGGGAAAACGGATATAGACACCCTCATTGTATCATTGTAATATTAGCATTCAGAAGCAGAAGAGCATACAGAGAATTGTATGAAGAACACCCCATGTACAGGTATTTGAATTAATAGAAGAACTTTGATTCAAATCCATGGTTTTGTGTTGTTTCTTTGTGTATTGTTGTTATGCTCAATTGATGTCTGCTTCCAGTTATACATTTTCTTTTATATGCAGTGTATATGATTTCATGTATGAATCGAAGTTTGAGAAGAAGAGTGAATGAGTTTCAATTGTTTCTCTAACTGAGCCAGAGGATTCCTGCAAGGATTGCAATCAAATCATCCGTAAGGAGTGCGTTGACAAAAGGGTTCAATTAGAGTTAGATTTTGTCCTCATTTCCCCAAAGGAGTAGTTAGGAATAGTGTCGTGCAAGGAGTGCGCAGGATAGGTAAAGGACTCAGGGTTGCAAACCTGAGTGAAGTGTTAAAAGATTGTTGCTGCAGGGGTGCACAAAGTCGAGAGAATTTCAACAATCAGTCGAGATTGAAGGGTTGTCGCAAGGAGTGCGTGTAAGGGGTTTCCAAGAAGACTGAAGTCATGGGAAAGCTCAGGAGGGGTAGGCCTTCGAAACCATTAAAGGTTAAGTGCAGGAAATCTTCTATTGAAAGGCGAGGGAAGTGTCACAGGTGGGCAAGTAGGTGAACAAGTCTCGTGGAGAGACACTTCTTCAATTCGTGGATTGCATAAGGGAGAACGGACGATCAAAACCCTCTAAGGGGATTTCGTGAAATTTCGAGGGTCATTAAATCTCATTGAGGTGCAAGAAGGTTACGACCACATCTAGAGTTTGAGCTCGGATGTTGGTGAGTCGTTGGATCAGAAATTAATTTCCCGTCAACCATCATATTTAGCAGGAGTTGCAACAGGGTTAAGCCCTAGTGAGCAGAGGAGAAGTCCCGGAGAATTCATCGGGATATTGAAGTCATCGGGAATTTCAGAAGCAAAGAAATCATAACATCAGGAATCCCGATCTGGAATATCTCGATGAGCTCAGAACCATCCATCATGTGGGACGCGTGTCAGGAGATCCCGAGGAGTCGGGGTTCGGAGAATCAGGGTTTTCGAGAGTAAGGAAATCTCGCTACGTGGAGCCGCGATCTGCGATATCCCAACGGAAGGGTTGTGTCAGGCCACGACAGGAGTTAGGGGAGGACAAGTGGAGGACCATATCGGGGATTGGGAAAAGGCAAGTCCCGAATCTGTTGACATCAAGATTCGCGATCCCGCGAATTCTAAAATTCCGATAGGAGCGATGAGGAGTTGAAGAGACAGTTCACACGTGCGTGGAGTTTCGTCACATCGGGTATCGGGAATCGGCAAATCAAAGTGCATGATATCACGAGTAGTGAAACCGCGATAAGAGAAGTTCCGATAGATATGGGAAAAAGTCAGCATTGACTGAAGCATCGGGTCTCGGGGATTCAAGAGCCCAGTGATCGACTGTGGACATCGTGAAGACGCAAGTCCCGATTTCCCGATAAGTAAAGCAAGGGGAATCATGCGAAGAGATCTATGGGTATATATTTTCTTGACAGGAAGAATAGAAGAGATATTCGAGAGTTCTTCAGGCCATGGGAAGAAGAAGATCCTGTGAGAGCGGACGTGCTCTGAGGAGTGCAGCTGCGTCAGGTTTGGTATCAGAGCAGGAATATCTCTTTGCTTTTTGTAGTAGAGAAGAAGAAGGAAATTCACCATGCTGCTGAGGAGAGAAAGACAGTCACCTGATCCAGAGGACAGGGAAGTGCGAAGAAGAGGCAGGCAGGTAGTCAATACAGAAATGGAGAGACAAATGCGTGATCTCCGAGCGAGACTCGAAGATATGGAGACAATGCAAATACGCACAGCTAGTGCAGGAGATCTGAGTGAATCCGACAGTGAAGTTGAGGTTGAACACGAAGAGGAATTTGCAGTCGAGGATGCAACGAATGAACGCCTAATTAAAGCCATCGCACGGATGGGTGCAAAAGCCAAGATGGACATTCCAATTTATGAGGTAAATTTGGATGCAGAAGAGCTTCTGGATTGGATTAGAGATCTTGAAACCTACTTCGATTATGAGGATATCGAAGAGGACAAGAAGGTTAGACATGTTTTCACGTGCTTGAAAGGACATGCAGCCTTATGGTGGGACGAGAGACAAGCTGACAGACGCTGCAAAGGCAAGCATAAGATTAAGAGTTGGGATCGAATGATTGCAAAGATGAAGGCAAAGTTCATCCCAAGAGACTACCAAATTAATCTGTTCAGGAGGATGTAGAACCTGAGATAGAAGCCAATGATAGTGAAAGAATACACTGAGGAATTCTATCGACTGAACACCAGAGTAGGTCATCGGGAGAGCGATGATGAAAAGGTTGCTAGATATCTAAATGGTCTGAGATATGACATTCAGGATGAATTGAGTATGGTAACCATCCAGACAGTGGAGGATACTTATCAGATGGATTTGAGAGCAGAGGAGAAGCTGAGCCGAAAACAAAGTCAGAGGGGCCGAGGCAGAAGCCAGCCTAGAGACAAGTCAGTTGCCCAGGAAAGAACTCAGAAGCCCAAGGAGGAATGGAAGAAACCTCAGGGTAAAATTGAGAGAGGTGGAACCTCACAGCAAGGACAACAATACATTGAAAAGAGAGGGAAACATACAGAGCAGAGCAGAGGATATGCTAACAACAGTATGTTTCCTCATACCAGAGGTAGAGGAAGAGGAAGAGGTGGAGTAATCAAATTCTTCACATGTGGAAAGAATGGGCACAAGTCTTATGAGTGTCCAGAGAAAAAGAAGGACATTGGAGAAGCTCACATCACCGAAGCATAGAGGCGGGATGTTGAGGCCAAAGATGCAGAAGGCAGAAGATCATTGATGATGCGAAAAGTCCTTTTGACACCCGAGAAGGAGGTGGAAAGTTCAGCTCAAAGAACCAAACTGTTCAGAACAGCTTGCAAGACCAAGGATAGAGTATGCAAGGTTATCGTGGACAGTGGTAGCACAGATAATCTCATTTCAACAGAGATGGTATAGAAGTTGGAGTTGGAGACCACTGATCATTCGAGCCCATACAGAGTTCTATGGCTACAGAAGGGACACCAAGTAACTGTTACTAAACAATGCTTGGTTGAATTCAAGATAGGTGGATATAATGACAAGATTTTGTGTGATGTTATTCCCATGGATGTTTGTCATTTATTGTTGGGTATACCATGGTAATATGACCGAAATGTGATTCATGATGGGCGAATGAACACATATAACCTGGAGAAGAATGGGAGAACCCATATGTTGCTTCTAATAAAGGATAAGGAGGTGAAGCCAGAAGTGAGCAACACAGTACTTCTCATGAGTGGGAAGGAACTTCTTACAGAGGTGAAGAAGAAGGAAGATCCACAATTCTTTGTGGTCAGGAAACCGAGAATTGTCCTGACTAGCACAAGAGTGGATGATTTGCCATATGAGGTTCAGGAATTGCTGGAAGAGTTCGTTGACATCATAGTGGATGAATTACCTCATTCGTTGCCATTGATGAGGAGTGTGATTCATCATATTGATCTCATACCAGGAGCTAGTTTGCCAAATAAATTCACGTACAGGTTGACGACGCAAGAAAATGAAGAGGTTAAGAAGCAGGTCTAGGAGTTGTTGGACAAAGGATTGGTCAGGGAAAGCTTGAGTCTATGTGTTGTTCCAATAGTGCTCAGTCTGAAGAAAGACAGAAGCTAGAGGATGTGTACTGACTCAAGGGCGATCAACAAAATAACCATCAGGTACAGGTTTCCATTACCGAGGATGGATGATCTGATGGATTTCCTGAGTGGGGCAAAGTACTTTTCAAATATAGATTTGAAGAGCGGATACCACCAGATTCGCATGAGGGAAGGCGATGAATGGAAAAAAACATTCAAGACCAATGAAGGACTGTATGAATGGCTAGTCATGCCATTTGGCTTGATGAATGCGCCGAGTACTTTCATGAGGTTGATGAATGAAGTCCTGAGGGAATTCATCAGAAAGTTCGTCATTGTATATTTGGACGACATACTGATTTACAGTAAATCAATGGCAGAACACTTGAAGCATTTGGCTACAGTGATGAGGAAGCTACAACAGGAGAAGTTGTTGATTAACATGAAGAAGTCCTCATTTATGAAGACAGAGCTCATTTACTTGGGTTTTGTTATCTCTGCAAATGAATTGAAGATGGATCCAGATAAAGTGGAAGTGATCAAGAATTGGTCATCACAGAGAAATATTTTCGAGGTGAGAAGTTTTCATGGTTTAGCTAGTTTCTACCGGAAGTTCATCAGGAACTTCAGTGGAATTAGCACAGAAATGATGGATACAGTGAAGAAGTGACATAAATGTTTTCACTGGACAATAGAGGCTGAAAAGAGCTTCAATCTGTTGAAGCAGAAGATCACGGAACAACCGGTTTTGGTGTTGCCGGATTTCCAGAAGACATTTCAGGTGAAATGTGATGCAAGTGGGTTTGCCATAGGAGCGGTCTTGAGTTAGGAGGACAAGCCGATTGCATATTTCAGCGAGAAACTGGATGAGGCGAAACTGAAATACTCCATGTATGATAAATAATTTTACGCTATCATACAGGCACTGAAGAAGTGGAGGCATTACTTGATCCCAAAAGAATTTGTGTTGTACAGTGATAACCATGGATTGTAGTTTGTGACTCAATAGGAGAAGTTGAATCAGAAACATGCAAAATGGGTAGAGTATATGCAGAATTTCACATTTTTGATTAAGCATATTTCTGGTACTGCTAACAAAGTGGTTGATTCTTTGAGCAGGAAGTGTTTGTTGCTGTAGGAATTCCGAGTCAAAACATTGGGTTTTGAAAATCTCAGGGGCATGTACGCAAGTGATGCAGATTTTGGAGAGGTGTATGAAGCAGCTGAGAATCCAGTTCTCAGAGACAGAAGCCCTTGGATAGATTACATGATCCAGGAGGGATTTTTGTTCAGAGGCAATCAACTGTGTATTCCAATTTTCTCCATGAGGGAGAACCTGTTGATAGAGAAGCATAGTGGTGGATTAGCAGGACATTTTGGTCATGATAAAACATACACGAAGCTGAATGAATCATACTTTTGTCCAGGGATGCGAGCAGATGTCAAGAGATTCATTGACAGATGTTGAATTTTCCATCATTCAAAGGGAAGAAAGCAGAATGCATGTTTTTACCATCCATTGCCCATACCAGAGAAGCCATGGGAGGCGATTAGCATGGATTTTGTATTGGGTTTTCCAAGTACACCAAGAGGTGTGGATTCAATCTTTGTGGTAGTGGATAGGTTTTCCAAGATGGAACATTTTATCCCATGCTAGAAAACTAGCGATGCGACTCACATCACAAATTTGTTCTTCAAGGAGGTCGTTCAACTTCATGGATTGCCGAAGAGTATAGTTTTGGACAGGGACACCAAATTCATAGGCCATTTTTGGAGGAACTTATGAAAGAAGATGGGAACTAACTTGGTGTTTAGTTCTGCTTATCATCCTCAGATGGATGGAAAAACGGAAGTGGCCAACAGAAGTCTGGGAGACTTGTTGAGAAACTTGGTGATGGAACACCATAGCAGTTGGGACCATATATTACCACAGGCAGAGTTCGCGTATAACAATTCAGTGAATCTAAGCACATGACAAACTCCATTTCAGATCGTATATGGCATGCAGCTGAGAGGAGTATCTAAACTGAGGGATTCATAACAGACTGCTACTAGCAGCGCAAGCGCCGAAAAATTTGCAGAGGCAATGGGGGAACTTCACAGCAGGGTGAAGGAGCTGTTGCTGGAATCAAACCAGGAATATAAGCGCAGAGCAGATCATCATCGAAGACAACTTCAGATCGAAGTTGGTGATCTAGTTCTGGCACATTTAAGGAAAGAAAGGTTCCCGAGGGGAACATACAATAAACTGAAAATGAAGAAAATCGGGCCATGCAAGGTCTTGAGAAAATTCGTAGAAAATGCTTATGAGATCGAGTTGTCGGATGGCATCGGAATATCTCCGATATTCAATATCAAAGATTTATACCCATACAGGGCTGGAGAAGCAGAGACTGGAACTAAGGAGCCGGTGATCCAGTGGATGAAGCAATTGCCAGTTGTAGAAAATCCGCAGATGGAATGCATACTGGAAAAGAGAGTGGGTAGGAAGACCAGGCGAAAGCAGTATTTTGAGTATCTGGTCAAGTGGAAGAACCACCCAGTGGAAGATGCCAGCTGGGAGACTGAAGTAGTGATACAGAAGCATGGACAGACCATGCAGGAGCTCATGGACAGGAGCCCATGAAAGTTTTCAAGCCAAGGAGTATGATGCAGGAGCATCACCGACTCATCAAGTGAGTGAGCACGGAAGTGGAAGATAGTTGGACAAGCTAGCACAAATTTTGAAAATGCTTTGGGACTGTTGCGAAAATATTAAATGAGTCATTTATTATTTGGCGCACTTGTATATTGTAATGGACCTTGAGTGGATAGCTCTCGTCCTTAGGTAGATAGACGACATTTAATATAGTTAATGCTGGTAGATAGGAATTTAATATTTGATTTGATAGACTTAGATTCCAAGAGGGAAAACGGATATAGACACCCTCATTGTATCATTGTAATATTAACATTCAGAAGCAGAAGAGCATACAGGGAATTGTATGAGGAACACCCCATGTACAGGCATTTGAATTAATAGAAGAACTTTGATTCAAATCCATGGTTTTGTGTTGTTTCTCTGTGTATTGATGTTATGCTCAATTGATGTCTGCTTCCAGTTATACATTTTATTTTATATGCAGTGTATATGATTTCATGTATGAATCAAAGTCTGAGAAGAAGAGTTAATGAGTTTCAATTGTTTCTCTAACTGAGCCAGAGGATTCCTGCAAGGATTGCAGTCGAATCATCCGCAAGGAGTGCGTTGATAGAAGGGTTCAATTAGAGTTAGATTTTGTCCTCATTTCCCCGAAGGAGTAGTTACGAACAGTGTCATGCAAGGAGTGCACAGGCCAGGTAAAGGACTCAAGGTTGTGAACCTGAGTGAAGTGTTAAAAGACTGCTGCTACAGGGGTGCACAGAGTCAAGAGAATTTCAACACTCAGTCGAGGTTGAAGGGTTGCCACAAGGAGTGCGTGTAAGGGGTTTCCAAGAAGACTGAAGTCGTGGGAAATCTCAAGAGGGGTAGGCCTTCGAAACCACTGAAGGTTAAGTGCAGAAAAGTTGCTATTGAAAGGCAAGGGAAGCATCGTAGGTGGGAGAGAAGGTGAACAAGTCTCATGGAGAGACACTTCTTCAATTCGTGGATTGCATAAGGGAGAACGGACGGTTGAAACCCTCTGAGGGGATTTCGCAAAATTCTGAGGTTCGTTAAATCTCATTGAGGTGCAAGAAGGTTACAGCCACATCCATATTTTGAGCTTGGAAGTCGGTGAGTCATTGGATCAGAAATTAATTTCCCGTCAACCATCGGATTTAGCAGGAGTTGCAATGGGGTTAAGACCTAGTGAGCAGAGGAGAAGTCTCGGAGAAGTCATTGGGATATTGAAGTCATCGAGAATTTAGGGAGAGAAGAAATCATAACATCAGGAATTGTGATATGTGATATCCTGACGATCTCAGAACCATCCATCGTGTGGGACGCGTGTCAGGAGATCCCGAGGAGTCGGGGTTCGGAGAATCGGGGTTTTCGAGAGTAAGGAAATCTCACTACGTGGAGTCGCGATCCGCGATATCCCGATGGAAGGGTTGTGTGGGGCTATGAAAATAGTCAGTGGAGGACAGGTGGCGGACCATATCGGGGATCAGGAAAAGGCAAGTCCTGAATCTGTTGACATCAGGATTCATGATCCTACGAATTCTGAAATCCCAATAGGAGGGACGAGGAGTTGAAGAGACAGTTCACACGTGCGTGGACTTTCGTCACGTCGGGTATCGAGAATTGGAAAATCAAAGTGCACGATATCGTGAGTAGTGAAACTGCGATAAGAGGAGTCCCTATAGATATGGGGAAAAGTCAGTGTTGACTAAAGCATCGGGTCTCGGGGATTCAAGAGCCCAGTGATTGACCGTGGACATCACGAAGTCGCAAGTCCCGATTTCCCGATAAGTAAAGCAAGGGGAATCGTGCGAAGAGATCTGTGGGTATAGATTTTCCCGACAGGGAGAATAGAAGAGCTATTTGAGAGTTCTTTGGGCCATGGGAAGAAGAATATCCTGTGAGAGCGGACATGCTCTGAGGAGTGCAGCTGCGTCACTTGTGCACCTATTCTACTCACTCTTTCTCACATGTTGCTCATTATTTCCCTCCCTATAATTTATGGTGCATTCCCCTCTATCATGCGCTCAAACCTTCCTCTTAACTCTTCTTAACCTTTCTTACTCATGCATATCTACCCTTATCCCTCACTTCTCTTTCCCATAGTGCGCCTCCTCCTTATTATTTAGGGTGCATATCCCCATGTTCCCTCTTTTACTACGCTTAATCACTCCTCCTTCACTCTCACACATGGGAGTTCGGCTTGTTTACCTCATGCGCATGTCTTCTTCATGCTTATTCACTATATCATGCTCGCATACTTTCCTTATTTTCCCACACATGCGTCCTCATTGTTTTCTTGGTAAATTGCACCCCTCTTCTCTTTATATTGGAGTGTTGGATACATCATTATGGTCTGATTCTTTTGCAGCAACATCATACATACTCTCTCTCTCTCACACACACACTCTCTCTCTCTTCTATTAATTTCTCTTTTCTTCTAGCTACTCTTTCTTTGTGAAAGGATAATTATTTTATCAGTTCTTGACTTTTCTAATGTCGCACAATCAACCCTATGGAAAGCTATTAATAAAGAAGTGTTGTGCTTATTATCGAGCTTTCATTTTTGTCGGTATTGTGTCTTGACTTTGTGCATTGATTAGTAGCTCATAGTCATTTATTGTGATTAATATTTGATATTTTAAGTGGTTTTCTTTTCTCTTTATTTCCATATTTCTCACGATAACACCACAGGGATCCTTCCAAGCTACATAAAATCTACTTTTCCCTTACATCTTGGGCAATTTTTACATGTTGTCCAAGACATTTCAGCTATTGTTTTTTGTCATCAATTGCAGAAAATTATTCTTCCAGACAACAACAAAGTACCCTAGGGACTCCCCCCCTGAGATTGGCATGCTCCAACCCAAACGTAGAGGGGTATATCCCATGACCATTTGGGGATTTACTCCTTTAATTAACTAACACCTTCTTCATCGTTGTGTTTTTGTTATATCAACTCATATCAGAGGGTCAAAAAGTATGCTAACAAATTGGCGTCATTGTCAGGGAACACAAGCCTTGGTAACATGACATCGATGAGCTTTTACATTAATTGATTTATTTATTCTAACTCACTTGGAGACTCCACATGATATAGGGAGGAATCCATAGGGGAACTTACACAATAAGATCATCCGGTTTCGATTCCCTCACAAGATCTAGTTCTGAGCTTGAGCGAGCTCTAACATCTTTCCCAGAACAAGACTATTCTTTCACCATGAACTCCTCTTGATGTTGGTAAGTATACTGAGTTCTTTGGTAAGTTATTTTCGATGAGCACTATGGTGACTATAACTTTGACATCTTCATCTTTGGTTTTATTTTCATCTCCAGCTAGTAGTAGGTTAGCAATTGTGCTTTTTCTATCTTGGATTAACAATATCGCTGCAACTATGAGGCTTCCAAGAAGGTGGAGGTTATTTGTTTTTGACCCACTGAGTTTTGTTTCATTTCCAGACTATCCTCATGACTTACCTGCACATAAATATCTTAAATGCTTACCTTTGTTTGCAGGGAAGTTGGGAGAATCAATTGAGGATCACTTGGTTTCTTTTTCAAAGTTGTTGGATGATTTTCAGGTGGAACATGAGGATGTGGTGATGAGGATGTTTGTGTTGATCCTCGAGGGGGAGGCACAAACATGGTACAAGTTCCTTCCGGATGCCTCCATTAATGTATGGGATTCATTCCAAGTGAAGTTCATTGAACGATGGGTCCATAAATAGGAAAACGTTTCCTTAATTAATTCTTTTGATAATATTAAAAAGAATGGGGATGAGACTGTCACTAATTTTAATGCTCATTTTTATAAAATTTATTAGAAATTTGTTGTTACTATAAGCCCTAATGATGCTTGTGCTTAAAATGTTTATCTTGAGGCATTTGATGGAATTTTTGGTATTTTCCTTAGGAATAAGGAACCTCAAAATCTGGAGGAGGCCCAGGATGTTGCTATTAAGTTATAAAGACATTTTATTGTAGCCTATGGCTTCATTCCAATCCATGACTTTCAACTACTGGTTGTTAAAGTAGTGCATGAAGTCATTATTGTTGATTTTTAAATGTGTTTCCAGATCTAGATAATTATATGTCACATTATACTTATACACATAAAAATATGCCAAGATCTTTGAAGTCACACCATGCACAAAGTGACACAAAATTTACCCTAGGAAAACCCACAATGGGGGAAAAACCTAGCAACCCTTCCTCTAGAAGAATATCCAACTAAGAACCACAAGTACAATGTTACAATAAAGAAACCCTAGTACAATAAAATGTGTGCTCATCCAGAAAAACACATAGGCAAGATAGTGCATCAATAGGAGAGAGAGAGAGAAACCCTAACCCAAAGGCTCAAAACCAAGAAAAGAATGTCTCCTTGTTGAAATTTCAGCTTCTTGGTTACAGTAGTGAACCTTCTTGAGAAGAGGATGAGTTCTAGTGGTTGCAAATGAGGCCTAGGTGCCTTCTATTTATATTATACTGTTGACTTCTGCTTGGGCCGACCTGAGCCTTCATTAGAGATGAATTTACATAAAAACAATGCTATTTCACATTAAATTAATCTGTTTTCTTATCCTGGAGCCAACTTCTCATTTTGAACTTCATCTAGGGGTTTCTTCAATGTTTCTTCTTGATGAATGGCTTCCTGAAGTTGCCAAAAACTAACACTTATTACTAAACATGAACCACAACTTTCATTGTATCAAGTTCCCAGAGATGAACAAGGAGATAACGCCTCAAGCTTAGATGATCATGAACTAGAAGCTGTACCACTTGAGTCATATGCAGAGTTCCATGAAGATGAAGGTGAAGATTTGAATAATCAATATTGTTCATGGGTTCCTTCCATTAGTAATGATGAAAAATTTCAAGAGGAGTAACCATAGGTTAACCAAGTAGAAATAATTCAACAAGAGGCTTCATCCTTGCCTATCACAACAGTGGTTCAAGAACAGTTTGATCAGATATCATTGGAACAAGAGGAGCCACTTTTGGTTCAACCAGAGGACGATGTCCCATACACTTTTCTACGATTCTGCATCTCGATGTTGTTCTTCAGGATCTTGAGATTGATCAGGGCTTGTATATCAAGGTTCATCATGACCTAGTTGAGCTCAAGATGATGGAGGCATCTTGACTGGTATATTCTAAGAGTTTTGGATCTCATGCATTCATGCTTATTACTGTTGAAATACCCTGTTCTAAATCCCAACCCAAACAGAGAGGGGTCTTGCCCATGACAATTTGGGGCATTACTCCTTGAATTATCACCTTCTTCATCATTGTTTTTTCTGTTATATCCGCTCATATTGGAGGGTGAAAAAGTGTGCTAACAAGACCCATGGTCAACTCATATTGGAGGGTGAAAAAATGTGCGTATGATCATCGACTTGAAGAAGGTCACTATTTCAGATTTCAATATGGTGGATCCCACGTCGTATAGGTAGATGATAGGTTCCTTGATGTATTTGGTAAACATTAGGTTAGATATATGTTTTTCAATGACACCTTGTTCCAGTTCATGGTGCAGTCGAGGCAGGAGAATTGGGTAGTAGCAAAACATGTGCTCAGATACTTGAGAAACATAATGGAGTATGGACTGAGATATCTTGGAGACGATGAGGTGAAGATGTAGGGGTATACAGACTCATATTGGGCAGGTAATGCAGTGGATAGGAAGAGCACCTCAGGATGTTTCTTTAACTTGGGATCAATGATGATATCCTGGTTCAGCGAGAAGCAATCTTTGTTAATTTTTTTGAGGTGCTATTAAGTTCTTTTCAATTTACTAGACAATAATAGCATATGCAAGATCACTAAGAGAAACACAATCAAAATATACACAACATTTATCCTGGGAAACCCTCATGGGGGAGAAAACCCAACAAAAAATTTCTTAATATAGATTGCCAGTACAATGCCAAGATAAAATACCAAACACTAGAGAATATCCAAGACTGAACAATGCACCTCTCTCTCCTAATTCTCCCAACTGCAGCTATCTCCAAACTTGTTCACTTGATGAGTGACTTGAGTGAGTGTGCTAATGAGGCACATTCCACTCTTATTTATATTAGTTGGCAGGCACTAGGGTGGTGTCTCTTCATTGGGCAGGGCCAACTTCTTCAACTAGTGGCTAAAGCCACTTTAATTAGCCCTGGGGGCCGACTTCTCAATTAGGATGATATAATTAGGGTTTGACAAATCCATAAAAGGGGATTTGGTCATACATAAGTCCCAACATGATCAATCCACAAAAGGGGATTGATCTGTATGATAATAACTCAATAATAATTGGAACACTCTTTGTAGTTACAATATTTCAACACTCCCCCTTAACAAGAAGGGTATTCTACAACATCATCAGGAGAGAGAGAGGGCAACAACATCATCATCATCTTGAACACTGACTGACATATATATAAATCATCAGAAGTTTTTCTCATCATTGACAACATCATCATTCATAGCATGGAGCTGGAGCATCATCATCCTTTGCATCAACATCAATTAGTACAATACTAATATAACATCATCAATCAATACAAGAGTGATACAACATCATCATCAATAGCATGAGGCTGATACAACATCAACACCAACAACACGAGGCTAATGCAACATCATCAACATGAGGCTGAGATAACAACATCATCAACATCATCAACACGAGGCTGAGATCACAACATCATCAACATCATCAGCACAAGGCTAGGATCACATCAACATCATCATATAGAAACAAAAAGAGGCAAGTGTAACAACATTTTGTGGTACTCTGACAGTCCCTAGGGATATGCCCAGGAATCATAAGATTCCCTAGGATATAAAATCCTAACAGAGATACCACATGGTACTTTGATGGACCGTCCTTACCGAACCTTCGGGATCTGCCCAGGAATCATAAGATTCCCTAGGATTATAAAAATCCTAACGGAGCTACCACTACTGACCACAATTGGCATATACATGCATAGTTATTTTGATAGATGTCCTTACCGAACCTTCGGGATCTTCCCAGGGATGATCAGTCCCCTAGGATATAAAATCCTAATGGAGCTACCAAATGTTGGTCAGGATACTATAATATCATAAACATCACTCCCCCTTTTGAGGGAAGTCCTTTTAGACAACACCAATATTGTCTTAGAAGTGCTCAAACATCGCACGAGATAGAGGCTTGGTCAACACATCTGCAACTTGTTCATCTGTGCCAACAAATTGGAGCATTATAGCTCCCCTCTGCACCTTATCACGAATGTAGTGATATCATATTTTTATGTTCTTCGACTTATGATGGAACACAAGGTTCTTTGTCATCTTTATGAAACTTTGGTTATCACATAGAATTACGGTTTCTTCCATCTCCAGGTCAAATAGACTTGCCAACAACTTCCGAAGCCATATGGCTTCACAACTGGCGGAACATGCCGCAATGTATTCCACTTCTGTCGTGCTGAGAGAAATACTAGATTGCTTCTTACTGTGCCATGAAGTCATGGCTGACCCTATACTGAAACAACATCCTGAAGTGCTCTTTCTGTTAGAAACACTTCGAGCCCAGTCTGAATTAGTATAACCAATCAGTCTGAAGTCATCATCTCCAGTATAATAGAGACTAAATTCCAACATACCCTTAAGGTATCTCATCACATGTTTTGCAGCAACAAGGTGAACATGTTTGGGTTATACCAGATACTGACTCAAGGTGTTTATAACAAACATATATCGAGCTTGGTATTCATCAGATACATCAAAGATCCAATTATCTGTCTGTACAACGTAGAATCAACCAATTCTGACGAAGTATCTACCAATAGATTCAACTTTGTTTCCATGGGTGTGTTTATGGCTTTACATTCCAATATATCAAAACTCTTTAGTATTTCTACTACATACTTCCCTTGGTTAAGGAAGATCCTCTTCGGGCTTTGCCAAACCTCAAGACCTAAGAAATAATGCATTATGTCTAGGTCTTTCATCTCAAATTCTGCAACGAGCTTCTTCTTACAATCAGTGATGAGATTTTCTTCTCCAGTTAAGAAAAAGTCATCCACATACATCAACAATATAACATGATCATCATTCATAACCTTGAATTAAAGGTTAGAATCAACTTTACTCTTTCTAAAGCCCAAGATCATCAGGAAATTGTCAATTCTTCCATACCAAGCTCTAGGAGCTTTCTTCAACCCGTACAAAGCCTTCTTCAACCTGCAGACATGAGTCTTTCTATCTTCAACTTCAAACCCTTGAGTTTTTTCTATATACACTTCTTCTTCAATGACACCATTTAAGAAGGTTGTTTTCACATCCATCTAGTGGAGCCGAGGCAGGAGCATTAGGTAGTAGAAAAACATGTGCTCAGATACTTGAGAGACATAATAGAGTATGGATTGAGATATCTTGGAGACGATGAGGTGAAGTTCTAGGGGTATACAGACTCATATTGGGCAGGCAATGCAGTAGATAGGAATAACACCCCAGGATGTTTCTTTAACTTGGGATCAACGATGATATCCTAGTTCAACGAGAAACAATCTTTGTTAATTTTTTTGAGCTGTTATTAAGTTCTTTTCAATTTACTATACAATAATAGCATATGTAGGATCACTAAGAGAAACACAATCACAAGATACACAACATTTATCCTGGGAAACCCTCATGGGGGAGAAAACCCAACCAAAACTTCCTTAATATATATTGCCAATACAATGCCAAGATAAAATACCAAACACTATAGAATATCCAAGACTGAACAATGCACCTCTCTCTCCTACTTCTCCCAACTGCAACTATCTCCAAACTTGCACACTTGATGAGTGCCTTGAGTGAGTGTGGTAATGAGGCACATTCCACTCTTATTTATATTAGTTGGCAGGCGCTAGGGTT
>WSFP011464048.1:0-18559 GCA_009831015.1 Picea engelmannii
ATTTAAGTGAACTTTGACAAATCCTTACCACTCTATGCATTCTATTAGACTCTCTAGTCTTCCTCCTTTAATCAGAGGCCCACCATCTCATTCAACACAATCATCTAGCAACACCACAATTTGTTCCAACATGTCTACTTTAACTCCTTCGTCCCCTTTGCCTCCTCATCCTCAAAAGAATTTTCCATACATGGTTAACTTGAACTTGCTAGATTTAACAAATCTCACAAGTGACCCTAATCTCCATGGCACAATTTCGCTAGCCATGCCTACCAAGTTGTCATTAAGCATCCATAAATTCAAAGGTTGAGCTAGATAGGACCCCTCCAACCATGTTTTGACTTTTCATCTATGGCATTCCTCTAATAGCACAACTCAAGATTTCTTTATGATTATGCTCTTTCAATGCACCGTCACAAGAATTGTGGCTAAGTGGTATGTTGAATTTACCACTTGTACACATGCCACTTTTGACTCTATATCCAAGGTATTTTAGACATTTTTTCATTTACTTGTCTAACATGACACTCAAGTTGAGATATCTATTATCACCAACCCACTTCCACCCACATCATGGATCATATTCACAAGTGACAACATAAGAGGAGCTTGTGTAAAATTACCCCAGATAACAAATTACTAATGGACTAGTTTTAAAATGTGTCCTTCCTACCATTGCCATATATGTGGCCACTACCCTTATGCAAACTAAAGAAGAGGTGATCATTGCCAAGTATTTTAGGCATATTTCAATTGAACCACCTTAAATTTTGGTAGAATCACATATCATTGGTGTTCTTCTATGATAAATTCAATTAGAGGTGCTAGCATATTCCATGGATTAACTTAGCAACATGTCTTTCTCATGTGGTACCATCCTTCATGGAAACCATTACAGTGGGGCTAGTGCATCTTATGGGAGACCTAGTACATCTTATGAGGAACCTAGAATATCTTAGGACATACCCAATACTTCCTTCCAGGGGCCAATCACTTCTTATGGGATTCCACCATGTACCAAACCATATGCCCCCTTAACTAAACATTCCGCACATAATTCTACCTCCTACTAGGGACAATTCTTCCCTCCTAATCCCTTGCCACCATTGAGTATGAATCTTATTCACCCTTCTAATTCCCAACCTAGTTAGATATTTGCACCAAAAATCCCCAAGATAACCTAATCCACCACAAAAAACAAGTGTAAGAATAACAATGGAAATAATGATAATGAAAAAAAAGACAATAAAAACCAAAACTAAGGGAAAGGAGGCAATAGATGAAATCAATATAACAATTCTAGGAGAAACAATAATAATCAAAATCAACCCAATGGAAACCAGCCTAGGAAATAATGTTCCACCCCACCTTGAACTTCCCATATCAGCACCATTTGTGAGGTTCTCGATCATTACACCCATCATTGTCTTAACATACCATAAATTAAATGCATGTGAAACCAATGGTCTAATCAGAAAAACAATACCCCACCAGGGAATGTCTCACACCATAAGGAAATCCTAATGCTTGGAAATTGGTTGTGTTATGAAATGCATTCCCCCCAAAAACAATAGTAGTAAAGGACTAGTATGTACCATTGTCTTCCACTTCTCCTATCTCATCATAATGAGGAGATCCCCCCCATCAACATGTGTACATGGCATTCAATGGCATGCATATGCAAATATGTAATAGAACATTTGAGTCACTTAACCTAGTATCTTCTAATCAATAAGATTCTCAACCATCTTCTAGTTACCCTTTGCATGTCCCTTGACCACAAGTAAACTCCACCCTCATGTTCCCAAGATTCCTCTCTAGGGCACCACACATAATCCTCATTCTAGGGGTTGTTCATAGTTACAATGTTTTGGAAGATAATCTCCTTCTATTCCATTAAAATTAGAGGTTATTCAATTTTTCCCTTGCCAATATAAGGATTTGTAGGATACTATATGAGGCACATGTCCTCTAGATTATAGGTCATTGAAATTTGATGTAGACAATGTAGAACCATGATTCCCCACTTTCGTTGCATTCTAAATCTCCATCTCTATTGAAATGTTTATTATTCATTGATGCATTATGGATGAAGGATATTTCACTTGAATAATGTCTTCCTTGGTTTGGAATAATCTAGGGTCCTTAGAATTAGTCCCCTTGACTATTATTCCTTTAATGGTGGGACTTCTCAACTTGAATAGACTTCTAGGGAAATGTTCCCATTGAGTTATCAAGGTAAATAATCTTGATTGACATAGAATTCATTAGTTCCCCACTGAATTATAACATACTTCTAGGGCATAGTTATATGTATGCAATGGAGGCGATTACATCATCAATATTAGACATCATGTAGTTTTGATGTTAGGGAAAATTTTCACCATTTATCAACTTACATATTATGAACTCCACACAAAGCCAATCCCGACAATGTTTTATCCATCGTAGGCAACACTTAATCCATCCCATATTTGGTAGAGATGCCCCCCATCTTGTTGAAGGATTTATCCTTACTTGGAATTTATCATAACACTCCTCCCCAAGTTAAATATATGGGTTTAACCAACATATGCAAATTTTCCTCTTTTATATAAGAACAACCCCTCTCATATGAGAGGCCTCTGAACAACTTAGGAGTAGACACTAATCACTAAAGTGATTCCTCAATCTCGCCACCACAATCTAGAACATAATCTATCTATGAAACACCTTCCCCTAGTAGTCCCAATATTTCAAAGAGAACCAACTAGTAAATCCCTTCACAAGAACTCCCCTTTATCTTTCCACCACCTCAAGACATTAGTGCCCCCATTATGTTTACCTTCAACCATCTAGGGTTGACAATAGGACTCCCTTAATGGGTGCTTTTCCATCCAGGTCAAATAGCCTTACCCCTTCACCTCCACCTTCCATTAACTTGGGACTATATCCATCTTATCCAATTGGCTAAGGTTTTGGATTCACCCAAAGATATCTTAGTAAACAACCACTAACCATAGGGCATAATATGATGAGGATTTGAATGAATTAGAATCATATAGGCAAGGGAGAAATTTTAGTAATGCCGAGGGAAATGACAATTTCAACCAGGGCCAAGCCCAACCAACACAAAAAAAAGACATGCATTAGTACACAACACCCTTGCACCATTTGAAAAGAGGTTGGTCACTATACTTTCCATTGTTCAAAACTCCCAAATTTTTGTGAGTTGTATAGTCACTCCTTTCACCCTAGTATCATTCCTTTGGCTACTTCATAGCCACCCCTCCCTCAGCATGAACCCAACCATGTTGGGGGATGTAATTATAAAAAACCCTCTGTTACGTCATAAACAATTGATAATAGTAAGAGATATATATCCTTTTTTTTCTCTCTTTAAAACATTAAGAAACCATCATTAGAACAAGTTGAACATGATATTAACATACTTCAGTCATACACAATCTAATTCATTCATCTCATTGCACAACTAGATTTAGATGCAACTTCAATGTATTAATGATCTGCCATATCACATAATTATCACATACAACAAGGGTAAAACATCACGATTATTCAAGATCAACCACAACCAGTTTCATCACACAACATCATTGCTTCTAACAAAATAAATCAAAGGAAGGATTAGTTGGCAAGGTTTTGACAGTTTCTAATTTGAATATTTTTACAAAAATGTCGCCAAACATTTATAGTTGGCAAATGAAGGATTAGTAAGATTCGCAAAGGTTTCTACATTTTAAAATAAATTTCCATCCTTAAAATCACCCTTGCTACCTGCAAGGTTAGGATCTCCAAGACACATAATTAATGCTCAAGTCTAGGATTAATCTGATTGATTTTTACCACTTAAGGTCTTAGGACTGGTCACTGTTCTGAGGAACAAGGAAGTATCCAATTCCCATATTTTTAGTCCAATCCAAACATCAATTATATTACCAACATACTTAGCTATATTTTCTTCAACACAGAAAAACCTAGTCACATTATCACCAGTTCATAACGCCCAATGCATATTATTACAGTAATTCATCATCTTATTCAATTTAAGGATCATAATGATTCCATTAATATCTGGACATAAAGTTACAGTAAAAACCATAGACCATTAATAAGAAATCTATCATTATGACAATTTCAAACTTATTAGGTTTACTAGAATGAGGGTGACAACCCTACATGGTACAACCAAGTAGATAGATGTCTGATCCACCTAAAAATTTGAAGGAGGAAAGGAGGATGAGAGAAAAAATATCTTTGATGCATAACATAGATCATAAGCTTAATTTGTACCTTGTAAACTAACCGCTAAAGTGATGAATAAAATTCTGCAATGAGTGAAGGTCTGTTCTCAGAATGAATTAATAAGTTATATAAGGAACCTGAAGTCTCTCTCTTCTAGGTGTCACAATGAAACCCTTCTAGAGACAACTCCAGAAGTGCGTAGAAAGGCTCATTGAAAGCCCAGGTTCATGAGAAAAAACACACGGTGTGCACATAGACCTCTCTCAAGTCGGGCAGAGGTCTTAAAAATCGGAAGGATGGAGCTCAGGAGAAGAAGCGTGTGCATGGTTCAAGAGAGAAAATCAAATGAGTGGAATCCCTTTGAAGGAGGTAGCGGTCAAGATCTGACCATGAGGGGTCGAATCCTCATGATCATTCGATTATATAGGAGATGTGCACTTGAAAACCCTAATACCTTCGAGCTCCGTTACTTCGGCGGACCTTAGTTGGTTGTACTAAGTGAGCCCCAAAACCTGAAGTCACGGAGTGAGTATACATTGTAGATCGAAGAGGAATGTGAGTCATTGTATCCTCAAGGGGTTTGAAGATTTGACGAGTTTGAGTTGTAACAGAATAAGCCTAAGAAAACCTCGAAGCTCCGAAGTCCCAAAGTGAAGGATAGTTGTAGATCTAGCGATCGGTCGAGGATCGTTAGATTTACGAGCCTTCAATTTTCAGAGGTTTGGTAATTCAACACTTCAGAGAAACTGAGTCGAGATTTTTAAAAGTTAAGGAACTCTCAGAGTCTTGAAGTCTAGATTAAATCCTTATCATCGAGCATTGTGTACACGTGTCGATAGATTCCAAGTATTCAGAATTCTTCCATTTGGGCGGTGGTGGGTGGAAGTTGTGTTGGTGAGAAAAGTCTCGAAATCCTTGAGCCCAGAATTAATCTTGACCATTGACGACGGTTAATCAAAGACCGTCATATATGTGGGTTCAACCTTCACTAGTTCGGAGGTAATGTGAATTGAAGTAGCAAAAAATTTCGAAGCCCAAAGTCCCGAAGTTTATTTTAGCCATAGATCAGAGCTAGGTGCGAGAACCGTCGATCTCTGAATTGTTCAGGATTCGTACTTCGAAAAAAATGATTCGTTGTTACGAAAAGTGAGAAACTCCCAGAGTTCTAAACTCTGGAGTAGAAGTCGTTCGTTGATCAAGGAAAGTGTAAGCCGTTAGATCCCCAAGCCCTTCGGTGGTTCGGTGATCCGAGTAATCCAATTTAAGTTGTGAAATGGGAAAAACCACGAAGTCCGGAGTTCCGAAGTGGATCTCCACCATAGACTCCCGTGTGAGGAAAATCTATGTTAGCCCTTAGATTAAAATCATTAAATTTACTAAGGATGGCGAAAGAGTAGGGTTAACCTACAACTGCCGATCAACTCGACTTACGACCGAATTCATCTGGTAATCACATTGGGTGGAAGGGAGTGTTAAGGCTGACAAACCTCCAGAGTTGTGGAGTCCTGAAATTCTGAATAGTGCCCTTGGCTAGCGCTAGGTTATATCCCAAGGTCACATGCATGAATTTTCTAAGGAAAAGGGCTTTCACACTACATGTTAGAAGTCAATTCCTAAGACTTTAACAAGCCTCCCTCGGTTCCAAAACTTTGGATTTAATTTCAATTTAACACTGACATTCATGCTTCAAGTAACTCGGGTTCAACAACGAATTCAACCAAGAAAAACATGATATAGTTAATTTAGGATTTCAATGAATATTATCCAGAGACTCACGATACAGTCGGAACTACATCCTTATTTGATAGGCGAACAAGGCATTGTTAATTTCCTAACATAACCTCAATTAAAACTTTGCTCACATACACTTCAATTATGGAATAAAATACAGACTTTAAACATAGACTATATATAATAAAATTCACATTCTACAATGAGGGTAAGGTCTCTCGATTAGAGTATGGAAAACATCCGAAATTACGGAGAGGATTAAAATATAACATTGTAACTATTAATTTTTTACAACAAACTCAACACTTGGAACTAAGACCTTCCATTGATTCTACAGTGTTTCAATCAATCTATTATACTAATACACATAATATAAATGAATTCATAATATAAAAAAAAAACACCACAACCAATGAATGTTGTGTAATGAATATGGCCTTCAAGTCTTTCTCTCCTTCCTTTCCTTTGCTTGCTAATCACAGAGACTTCACCGGTACTTCCCAACCAATGCTAGGGGTACTCTTCTTCCCCCTTAGCCTCCTCAGCCACAAAGGGTCCAAGAACAAAGACCAGAACACAATAGCTTCCAAGATTTCCTTGCAAGGAAGAGCTTCTACTCTTTTCACAAGCCTGGAGTCCCAACTCTCACAAGTAAAACACAGTTAATAAAAAATTTGGAAGCATAACAGTGTTCCCCAAAAGTTCGATCCCCTTCCCTTCTACATCAATTTCTTTATATAAATCTTCCTCATAGGCATCTGTCCCTCATGCATAATTCATTAATTTTTAATAATTCAGTTAAAGGATTATTTACCCACTACATGTGTCACATTCTCCCCAGGTTGCACAAGTAATTTCTCTTTTATTTTTATTTAAAATCCACTTTTCCTCACATTTCCCCATGTGTTCCTACTTTTCCTCTTAGTTGTCTCTTAGTTCCCCAATCCCTTAATTAATGGGTGTCTCCTAACTAGATTTTAGTTAGAGTTGGATTAGGAGTCTTCTTCTAGATAAGCTAGGGTTGGTTGACTCAATTCTATTCTATGCACAACCCATTCTCTCAAGTTGTTATTTATTTCTAAATAAAGATTCCCTTTTTAATAATTTCATGCATACATGTGCATTTTATCAATTCTTTAGGTTTTTACTTACTATTACCTAACATTTGATTTCCTTCAAATCTTTAACTCATGTCACAATTCAATTAGTCCTTTATTTAGTTTTAGACTTCGACTTAGACTTCTGTTAGGCTTTAATAATTAATAATCTATTGTTTAATTAATTATTTTAATCCAACAAGGTCTAATCATTCCAATGTTTTCTAGGCCACCTATGTTTATTGACTAAGGTTTCAATTGCACAATGTGCCCTTCAAGACACATCTTTGTGCTCTAAGGGTGCCACTCACATTGACTTGTTTTGGAAGTTTGTCCCACCCCTTGGAGTCAATACTCCATTTGGTCGACCTTGTGAGAGACTAAGGGCTTATAAGGAATAAGGACTCCGCCTTATTGTGTTCCCCTTAGAAATATTCGTGAGTGATTGTCTCAGTCTTCCCTCACAACATCATGGACCACCCAAACTAGGTAATCGTTAACCTACATTTCTGGTCACGACGAGAGTGCTATTAGGTTGTGACAGGGACGCTGCCACACCTCTCCCTCAATATATGGTTTCTTTGCAAGGCCCCTTTACTCCTTATGTGATTCAGATTAGAAAAAACATCATCAATCTTGCATGCACTGACAAAAAAGTGTCAAAAATCCATATACATAAATCATACTAAAATCCATCATACATCATATGTGCATAATAATGAAATACTCAAACATTACAATCTAGTATCTAACTCAATATGGGGTCCAAGGGAGCCCATTGATTCCATCGACATCATAACCTGTCATGTGTCCTGCATACTCAGGGTGACTTGTCAAAAGCATCTGTCAATATATATACATACATCAATATAATAAATGATCCAACACATCAACATCATCATTTATAACCTATAATCTGAATGAAATCACAGTGTACCATACCTAGATCCCTTGCAAGAAAATGTCCTCAAATAATAATTCATTAATAGTGTGTTCAATAGAGAGGGATGTTACATACACCCCCTCTTGTTTTAAACTTCATCCCGAAGTTTGTACAGTATATGAAAGCAAGTAAATAATGCATCTGACATAGATCTATCTGTCTAATCTTTCAAACAAGTAAGAAAACTGTTGATGCATCTCATATGCATCCTCCCAGGTAGTTGAGTGTGGACTATAATTGTCCCATTGGACCTTGACCTGATCAATTGTTCGACAACGTAGCTTTCGAATGAGATGGTCCATAATGTGGATTGGCTCTGCCATGAGAGCACCCTCGTCTAACAATTGCAATGAACTCATGTCGATAACATGTGAAGGGTCACTAATATAATGTCTCAAAACAAATACATGAAAAACATCGTGCATACGCCTCAAATAATAAGGCAAGGCTAGTCGATAAGCCACGGGTCCATTCCTTTCCACAACTTTGAAGGGTCCCACAAACCTAGGAGATATTTTATTACCCTTTCCAAATTTGATCGAACTCTTGTTCGGTTTTACCCACAAGAAGACTTTGTCTCCAACTTCATAACTGTGATATATGCGATGCGCATCAGCATAACTCTTTTGTCGATCCCGTGCTTCCTTAATCCTCTGTTTTATTGCTTGCATTTGTTCTTCCATTTCTTGAATCACTTCTGGTCCTACCAGAACCCTGTCCTCGAGTCGATCCCAAGTTAGCGGTGTCCAACACGGTCGCCCATAAAGAAACTCAAATTGGGCCATCTTAATTGTACTTTGATAACTGTTATTGTATGCAAACTCTAGTAGCAGAAAGAATTCCTCCCAACGTTTATGTTTTTCCATTACATACATACATATCATATCCTCCAAAATATGGTTGGTTCTTTCTTTTTTCCTGTCTGTCTCTGGGTTATAAGTTGTGCTAAAGTTTAGTTGTGTTCCCAAAGCCTCTTGGAAACTGGCCCAAAATCGTCCTGTAAACACCGATCCTCGATCAGATATGATTCTTTTTGAAACACCATGTAATCTCAAAATCTTGCTGACAAAAACTCTAGCTATGTTTGGTGCCTGATACGTCATACATACTCAAATGAAGTGTGCACTTTTCATCAGAGTGTCAACTACCACAAAAATTGACTTGTGTCTCCTTTCTGTCAATAGTAATCCAATGATAAAGTCTATCGAAATGACCTCCCATTTAGATTTTGGAATAACATGTGGCTGTAACAATCCTGTTGGATGTCTATGTTCAACATTCACTTGCTGACATTCTAGACATCTTTCCACGTAACCAACTATGTCTGCTTCCATTCCCTTCCAGAAGAATAAAGGATTAAGGTCTACCTTCATCTTCATGATTCCCGAATGAGCCATGTATACTACCCTATGAGCTTCTCTCAAGATCAAACTTCTTAATTCATTGTCAAGCGATACATAAATTATTTCGTTAAATATCAACAATCCATCGTTTTCTAGTGAATAACCTTCATACTTCGATACCATCATGGTATCTTGTCCAATATTATTCTTAACTTCCTTATACCAGTCATCATCAATTTGTAAGGTTAGAATCTTTTCTCAAAGATTCATCTTGAGAGGTAATACCGTAAATAAGTGTGGTCTCCTACTCAATGCATATGCCACTCAATTCACATTTCCTTTAATGTAAGTAATTTCAAAATCGTATTCGCTAAGTAATTATGACCAACTACTTTGTCGCGCATTCATGTCACTTTGTGTAAAAATATGCTGCAATCCACAATGATTTGTATTTAATTTGATTTTTCGTCCAATAAAATAATGTCTCCATTCTCTCAAGGCATAAACAATAGCTAATAACTCCAAGTCATGTGTTTTGTAGTTCTCTTCATGCTTTCTCAATTTCCTTGAAATGTAAGCGATCACTCGACTGTCTTGCATCAAAACTCCACCTAACTCTTCCTTGGATGGGTCCGTGCATACCAAGAACTCCTTGTCCATGTTGGGGACTTTTAGTATCGACACTATCGTCATCAACTCTTTGATCCTTTGAAATGATTTCATGCATTCCTCAGTCCATAAGAACTTCTTGTTCTTCTTCTGCAATTCTGTGATCGAATTTTCTATCTTCAAAAATCCTTCGACAAATCATCGGTAATATCCTGATAAACCCATAAAACTGTGTACTTCTTGTATGTTTGTCAGTGCCGACCATTCCATAATAGCCTCCATTTTCATTGGATCCACAATGATACCTTCGCCAGATATGATATGTCCCAATTAGTGAATCCTAGATTGGTAAAGAGAGCATTTTGATAGTTTCCTATACAATTTATTTTCTCTTAGGCACTGTAGGACCAACCTCAAGTGTTCATCATACTCTTCCTTCTTCCGAGAATAAATCAATATGTCATCAATAAAAACTTGAAAAAACTTGTCCAAGTATTCACGGAACACCCCATTCATCAAACTCATGAATACCCTTGAGGTGTTTGTCAATCCAAACGGTAAAACTGTAAACTCACAGTGTTTGAATCTCGTCTTAAAAGCGGTCTTAGGGATATCTTCTTCTTTAATCCATAATTGGTGATATCTTGATCTCAAGTCAATCTTTGAAAATACCATCGCTCCTTTCATCTGATCAAACAAATCATCTATTATTGGGAATGGATACTGGTTCTTGATCGTCGCTTTGTTAAATTGACGATAGTCAATACAAATTCTCCATGATCCATCCTTATTTCTCACGAAAATAACCGGTGCACCCCAAGGTGACACACTTGGACGAATAAGTCCCAAATCCAACGATTCCTTCAATTGCATTTTCAACTCCTTCAATTAAGGCGTTGACATCCGGTAAGGATTTCTTGCAATAGGTTCAGTTCTTGGTTTCAATTATATTGTAAACTCCAACTCTTTTTCGGGTGGTAAATCAAGTAACTCTTCTGGAAACACCTCTACCAACTCTTGCACTATAGGAAGGTTTTCTAGTCCTTCCTCCTTTCCCTTTTCGTTTAGTGCTAATATTGCATATAGTCTGCATCCCTTTCACATACTCTTCTACAATTGTAGGGAAGAAATGAACCTCAAGGACACTCCCTGGTTTCTTCCTACAATCACTCTACTTTGCCCCAAATCATCCGTCAAACTTAACCATTTCATTTTAAAGTTAAGTATCACATCATGCAATTCCAACCAATGCATACCAATCACTATGCCATAAGATCCTAATATCGTGACATAAAGATCTACCTTTGTTACAAAGTCTCCCAAGTTAAGGCTATAACATGTAACCTTTCTTGCAACCTTATGTTTGACACTCGATGCCATTTCTACGTACTTGAACTCATCTTGCACGAATGCCTTTATCTTGATTCTCTTTAGTTTTTCACTAGAGATGAAGCTCTCTGTAGCACTTGGATATATCAATATACTGTAGTTTTGGTCTGCGATTGTACCTGACGTCTCTAGCATAGTGGACTAATGCTCATCCTGGCGGTTGTTCACCGCTGCATGTATCCTGTGGGATTTTCCCAAATCTCCAACTTTAGTGGGTCCTGATGATCCAATTGCTCTGGCCTTCTCAATCAGATAGTCTCCCTGGTAATTTGGCTCACCTCATATACAACATCCAGTCTTTGGTCCAGTTCTCTTGGTCCCCGAAGTAGAAGTTGTTGGTCTAACAACCTATGATCCTAGTCTGTTCTGCTAAATAGGCCTAAACTGTTGCTGCAGTCGACATTGTTGTTGTTGTGGTCCTTTGTAAGGAGTCCTCTGCTGAGGAGTATGCCATCATGGTGTCATAAAAACAAGTCCTCTAGGCGTATCTCGAAGCCCTACAATATGTATGGATCGTGCTTGATGTTGCTGCACTCCTGATGACGTATATCTAGTCTATCTAGAAGGAGTCCTTCCCTGACCCCCACCGTTCAGCTCTTCCTCAACTATGAGGTCCTTCTAAAACACATCTTGCAAAGTCTGAGGCATTAAGATCCTCACCTTCGCACGAATGTTGAAGTTAAGGCCAAACACAAACTTATTGACCTTTAGTTTCTCCATGTTCATATGTAGAGCACACCTAAGTAGTTCCATGAATCTAGCCTCATACTCTGGCACCGTACGACTGCCATGTTGTAAGGCATTGAACTCATTAAGTTGGCACTCAATGAATTCTTCGAAAAAATACCTCTCCCGAAACCATTCCTCGAATAGTTCCCATGACATGTCTTCAATGACCATGTTTAGTTGAGGTAGGAGCGTCTTCCACCATAGAAGATCACTCCCCTTCAACTAAAATAATTCCATGGGGGATTTCATGTTGGAGGTGTAATCACGAAGTGTGAAGCAGATTGCCATGTTCTCCAACCATGCCTTAGCGGCTAAGCCATTCGGGCCACCCTAGAACTCGGGAAATTTCACCTTCCCGAGTTCTCGGTGTATACTACTACTACCAGCTAGGGCATGTTGTGAACCGTCATTGGGTACATACACTCTTCCCGCATCTCTATCCAGGTTGTTGATAAACACCTATGACATCCTCTGGAAGGATCTCATCATACTTACTACATCTCCCATAGAAATATGATTTTCCTCAACATTATGCTCATTTTCATAGGGGTTATACCCTTCGGGCATGGATGCTATCGAAGGTGTCACACCTCTTCCTCCAACACCACGTCATCTATTTCCCTTACGTCCTATAACCATGATTAACTACAAGAGAAATTTTAGATTTTTATTAGCGATCTAATTCAATCATTTCATTTAATCACAACGAATGGCGTAACGGTCCAATGTCGCAGGGTAGAACTAGCTCTGATACCATATGTAACAACCCCTTTGTTACATCATAAACAATTGATAAAAGTAAGAGATATATATCATTTTTTTTCTCTCTTTAAAACATTAAGAAACCATCATCAGAACAAGTTAAACATGATATTATCATACTTTAGTCATACACAATATTCGTTCATCTCATTGCACAACTAGATTTAGATGCTACTTCAATGTATTAATGATATGCCATATCACATAATTATCACATACAACAAGGGTAAAACATCACGATTATTCAAGATCAACCACAACCAATTTCATTACACAACATCATTGCTTCTAACAAAATAAATCATCATACAAGGAAATCACGAATATCTACACATCCAATCTACCTGCAAGGTTAGGACCTCCAAGACACATAATAAATGCTCAAGTCCAGGATTCATCTGATTGATTTTGACCACATAAGGTTTTAGTGCCGGTGACTGTTCATAGGAACAAGGAAGTATTTAATTCCCATATTTTCAGTCCAATCCAAACATCAATTATATTACCAACATACTTAGCTATATTTTCTTCAACATAGAAAAACCTAGTCATATGTATAAATAAGACCTCATAGGTCCGAGTAAAGGGAGGAATTGTTATGCTGTAAGATTGGTTCTTGAAGAACGAGAGGAATTGTTATGCTGTAAGATTGGTTCTTGAAGGAGAAGAATAGTTATGTTGTAAGATTGGTTTTTGAAAACTATTGATTGTACTCTGTTTTTCTTAAGTGATGAGATAAGTTGAAAATCATGGATTTCGTGTGTATGATCAAATATTTTTCTCTGTAAGTGTTTCTTAAGCTTCCTTGTTGGTACGACAAGGGCCCACCGACCCAATCAAGGTAAGCTTCATTGTATTTTATTTGTAAATATAATTCTGGATTTTGTGTGTGTGTGTGTGTGTGTGTGTGTGTGTGTGTGTGTGTGTGTGTGAGTGTGAATATAATGATTCTGTACTTAATCATAGCATTTAACTTCAGTTCTGTTATGTTTTAGTGATACATTTGATGACGTTGAGTGAGTAAGATTATTGTGTACAATATGAGTGAAATGATTCATGATTGATTAACTATTATTTCTGTGTGTGTCATTTTCTAGATTAGATATTCTAATGATTGTTGTTATCTTGCAAGAATTAGTCTGAAGTGGAGCCTCTATCTCTCACCCTACTCGAGCCTGTAATGGAGTGCTCCCTTCCACTTAGAATTTCCTTTCAGAATTAATTAATTTACAACTTGTGAATACATGTATAACTAAGACCTCTATCTTTCACCCTACATGTGCCTAAAATGGAGTGTCTTCCTTCACCTGCGATATCCTCTAGAATTGATTGATGTTTTCCTTTGAGCATATGCATAGTGTTTATTGTTATTAGTCTAGATGCTGCAGGAACAGATTCAAGTTCATATTTCTACTTCATGAGCCTATAATGAACAAACTAGTCACTTGAGCAAGAGTTTGAATCAATTTTTTTTTATGAGCTTTGTTTTCCAGATTTTGAATTGTGTGAAGAGTGCTATCTTTAAACTATTGAAACATAGTATTTGGTTTGAAAGTGTTTTCTTATGTAGGTTGTACTCATCAGACATAGTTAAACCACCTGTTTTCGGAACATATAGTGTAACAACTCTGTTGATTACGAATCCCGGTCGATAATTTATGTTTGGTAATATATTATGCATATAATTGCACCAACATTTTGGCGCTGTTGTCGGGGAGTTGTAAATGGTAATAGGTAGTATTTGAATTAGATTTATTTAATGGTTTTGATTGGTTTTAAGGATGAGGGAAGGGCGAAGAGAAGATGGTAAGACGCTAGGGAAGAGCCCACACATCCACTTTAGTGGGGTTGCTCCAAAGTTAGGTTGTCCTTTCCCTTTCATGCATAAGTGTTTTTCTTTTAATGCAAGTGTGTTTTTATTTATGAAAATTTAGTTTTATTTATGGTGATATGACTCGTGTGAACCGATAACATGGTGACAACAAGGTCCTAGTAACACAAGGAGTTCAAGTTTGGTGTGTTTTACTTTTGCAATAGTTTAAATTTCGTAGTTTTAAAATTCAAATATTTGATGATAAATCTTTTTTGGGGTGCTGTAAGAACCCTTGAGTACTAATTTATGTTGCGAGAGAGGGATCATCAACCAACTAGAGTAATTCAAGGATGATCAAGAGCTTGAAGAATTTTCCTCCAAGAACTTTCTCACATTCTAGCAGCAACTGGGATATTTGCCTCTCAAGAAGAACATATCTTGACAACGGTAAATAATTTATATATCTCTCCACAAGAAGATTTAGAAGTCCTCCATATTTCTCTTGTCAATTTGTTGAGGAGACTAAAGAATCATGGATAGAATTCAATGGAGAGAAACCATTGGAACATGATATTGAGGAGTTATTAACATGCCTCTCAACAAATACTGTATGTACTCCAAAGACCAATCATCTTGAAGAAGATACTCTATGTAGCATGGAAAAGTAGGACATGTTGTGTGACCTAAACTAAGAAGGGAAACATGAATATCATAATCCTATTGAAAAATGGTTCCAATTAGTTATTAGGTCACACTACTCTTTTACTTTTCATTATTTGATCTCATCATCAAAGCAGTTGGTCCTTCATATTCCGGTATGCATTAAAATTTATCTTTAAAGCCTGAATATGAATATATTTCTAACCATGTTATGCACATGGCTTCATTGGAAGTATTCTTATACTTGAATGCCATTTTTTTTTTCAATTAAAGTAGGATAGTAAATAAATAAATAAATGTTTCCTATAATTACAATGCAACCTATCTTTCATACTTTTCATAAATGAGAATGTCAAAAGTTAACAAAGAAACCAGTTTGAGATCTTTTGTTCCTCTAGTAGATTTCTTTCTAAAAAGTTATGATAATTTTTCTTGGAATTTTATGAGAAGGTAATATCTTCATCCTATGAATGCACACATAATACCAGAAGGGTATTTTCAAAAGCGAAGAAGGCATCCTTGTCAATGAAAGAGAACACTTAAGGGAGCACTTCATGTCCTATTTCCTCAAATTTCTTCTTTTTCCTTAAGTTGTTAAAAAATATGCATTCGTGCTTTATCATTACCTATATATTTTAAGACCACTATTTCACAAGGATGATTGATTAAGTGATATTTTTAATAGAAATTGAAACTAAATGTTAATTCCAGACTATTTTCTTCATAGCTAATAATTTTTGGTCAAATAAATCATGAATAATGTATGCATTGTTCAAATTTTGACATTTTCCCCGAATTTTGTATTTCTAAGCATGAATAAAAATCTAGTTTTAATTAGTTCTATTGGTTTGTTTTTAGCAGTTGTTCACAACCCTCCTTATTTTTTTAGCATCTCACATTGTGTGCATGAGGGCATGCAAAACTTTAGGCATGGGGGAGTGGTTTTTGGGACCTTCATATTCTTTTCATCTTCTGTCAGCAAGTCCAAATCAACATGTTCAGTGCTAGAATTTGATAGTCATTTCCATAATTTTGCTACCAGTATGATATTTCTTCATTAGTTATCTACAAAATTCTTCCCACAATACACATAAGCATGAAACTCAAAGTATTTCAGTCACACTGTGAGGTCTGTAAATTTCAGTTTGAATATCATAAAGACTTGTTCCAGTATTGTTTTGTTCCGGTACTGTTCTGTTCAAATACTACACAATCTTGTTTCGATACTCTCATGTTCTGATACTGTAGAATCCTGTTCCGGTAATGTTCTATTCCGGTACTGCAGAATCATGTTCTGGTACTATCATGTTCGAGTACTATTCTGTTTCGGTACTACAAAATCTTGTTCCGGTACTATCTGTTCTGGTACTACATAAACATGTTTCAGTACCAGTTTCCAATCTAGTACTGATGCCAAAGTGATATGATCTTTGTCATGTGCTTAACATTGTTTTCACTTAAAGTAATTGGAGGTATGATCTAATCTTTTCATGTTCTTTCTATCAAGGATAATTTAAGTCTTGTGCTGAACTGTTCTTTACTCTCATGTACATCTTCCTCCTAGATTTCTACACTCACCCCTAATAAATCATCCTTGCTATCCTTTAAGGAGATATTTTCACATTTAGCTCTATATGATAATCAATGCACCTATCTTATTACTTCGTAATTATGAAAAAGTGATTAATAATTGAAATATCCATTGAAAAGTGGTGACACCATTATGTCTAATACTAACCTAGTTGATTCAACAATTTCTTATCCATGTTTATCTTTACAAGTTTCTCTTGTGAGGTATTGATGAAAACCTCATGTGGTGGACCACCCTTGCAAAACCCAAATGAAATTTCATGAGAACCCTAATAGGATTAATTAGAGGGACCTCTTAGTCATTATCCGAGATGTTCCATTATACATTGAATAACTGAGATTTAAGGATAATGTGGATGATGTCACCCTTCGGATAATTGCAAGCAATTAATTATGTGTCTAATAACCCTAAAGCACTCTCGTACCACCTACCTTCCTTATACTCTAAAGCTGTCAATGAACATTATACATCATTCTAAATATTTTGAGTAATATAATAAAAAGGAAGTATCAGGAAGTACAAGTAAACCCGTCGAGGTACTAAACAGGCCTGCTGGCAGCAGGGACATGCTTGTATGGTACTAAGGTAAACCCGTCGAGGTACTGAACACGCTTTCTAGCAGCGAGGCTATGTCGGGTAAAGGGAGTTGAAAAACATAAATTGGCACACCTAAAACTGATCAAAAACCATTGGGTCTCATTCTTAAGCAATCATTATCAAATCAAGGCTAGGAGATGATCTTTATATCTCTTGAATGATGTTCTTAAGAACCTTCAAGTATCCACTTTAGGGTTCTATCTTTAAAATAAATAGGTTTTCATGAAAGTGGGACCCTCAATATATGTAATTCAACCTACCTAAGCAAGAAGATATTCATCTCTATAAAATTGGATAAGAGACGAGTTAATCATCTTGGGATGTATTCTTTTATGTGTTCCTCTCTTCAAATGGGATCTAAACTATGCTTATATCACTTTTATTTTAAAGGTAATCTCGCCAGGGGACCTATTAGTCAAATTCATTATGAAAACTCTTGGCCACTATCCTATAATCATATTAGAGTCACATCCATCCCTTTCTCCTAATTATGATCCACAATAGTTTGGATAAGACTTAACATCAAATCACTAACAGATCTAATCTATTACTCATGTCTGCACTTTTCCATCATAACTACTTTTCCATGGGTAAGAAGTGTGAAGTAGAGACCAGGAGGTTTATATTGTATCACAGGTTACTTAAACGAGAACTTAAGGAGCCGAAGAAGGGTGGAACTTCAGGGAGTGATTGATCGAGTGAGGAGTACCATCAATTTTGAAATTTTGAAGATCATTGTTGCATGAGGACATGCAATGGATAAGGCGTGAGGGAAATGTTGAGCCTCATTTTTGTCACCTCCAATTGCCTTATCTTGTCCCATATCCTAACCAATATTTCCTCATACATATGCACTATGTTTCTATTTTCCTCAACGAACATGTATTTTAGCCATTATTGTGTACATATGAGGTAACTTATGTTTAATCATGATTTATGATGATTTATTAATGATTTGGATTGAATATTTGATGTTTTAAGCTCTCTAATTACTTTGAATGTCTAAGCATACCTTATGACGACAACCCCTATTCATATGATATCTGTTTC
>WSFP011464049.1:0-18559 GCA_009831015.1 Picea engelmannii
AGAAAGAAAGGAATTGAATTATGATGGATAGGTTTGGAGGACCTCCAACATAGACATGGTTACAGGGGATTGTGTTAAATAATTGACCAAACTGTAACTATGGGCGGCCCTAGCATGAGGGTTATGTACATTTCATCGTAAAGGTACGCGGGGTATACAGGGATTGGGTTCAGTGTTAGGGCGTGGGATCATAAATGGTTGTCCTGTTATAGCTGGAGTTGTTTTTGAGGTGGTTGGGGTAGATTCAGGAGGGATACCATATTGGTGGTCACGTGTTTGCAAAAGAATCTCTTCGTTGCTGGTATGGAGGATACTGTGATCAATTAGATTTCTGGGTTGATTGGGACCTGGGTTTTGATATTTCCCCATTTGTGGTGGCATGGAGTTTATCTCTTGTTGGGTGTTCATCACACCTTGGTGTGGAATATGTTTTGCAAAACGTTTGGAGACAGTGGTTGCAAATAATGTTGTGGGGCTTGTTGAGGGGTAGGTGGGGTCAGGGGGCATTATGTGTTCATGGATTCTGTAATCCATTTGTAATCAAAAATTTGGGGGAAGTGGTGAGTATAATGTCCATACTCACCACATAGAGCACAAGGGAATTTAGTTATGAGGTTATTGTCCTTCCATTTTAATGGTTTATTGCTATTATTTCCCCCTTGGAATTTTTGGTTGCCTTGATTCTGGTTTCCCCAGCAGGATAGTTTTGTTGGGGGTTATTTACTCCTAGTCCCAGGTTGTTATTGCTCAATTTTTTCCTTTCTTATTGGAATTATTCGGATGATGGGATGGATTTTCTGCATTCAATTGTTCAAAAGTATGAACCTATTGAATGGGAGAGGGTTGAACAAAATTAACGCTAGCATGTGGTTGTCCTAGTGGAGGAGCAACTTGCTGGGGAGGACCAGGAAATGGAAAATATGGATTTTGTTGTGGAGATGATCCATATGGTGTGTAGTAAATTTAAGTACGTCCACTACTGTTGGGGTTATATGTGGGGGTTGGGGGTGAAATCATACTTGATTGAGAGACCAGATGCATCATGGGTACCGGTGGGGGTCCTTCCAACAGTGGAGGGGTAGCCACAAGACATGATTGTTGGTGAGTGGGAGGAGGGTAATAAGACATCCCTCCATATGGGTGAGGATATTTATTTGCACCATAAGTAGGCGATGGATGGTCGTAAGGGTTGAGGTGTGCCATAAAACCAATTAACCCATCTGCATCGTGAGAAACCCCAGGTTTTTCCTAGCCAAATGGTAGGGGTATGGGTGCATCAGGAACAAATGTGTACAAGTAACCTGTTGGGAATATATGAGGTCAAATTTTTGGGACTTGTTGATGGATTCCTCTTTTGATTGAGGAAAATTGGATGCTACATCCTTGGAAATTACAGGGACGAGTGTTTTGAGAAACCAATCGAGACGTTGATCTTTGGTGGTTCTTCTTTACACAAACTATGTCACTGAAACCATTCATGGATGTGGTCGGTGATATGGATAGAAGTGGTTTGTTTGAACTCAGAGAGAATCTCTAGACCAGTTTCATGATGAACTGGTAATTGGAAAAAGGACAAAAAGGATTTGGCCAATGATTCAAAGGTCACATGGGAACCTGATTTTTCGTCCACATACCATTTGGATGATGAACCACTGAGAGTTATTTGAAATAACCTCAAGCAGATGGAATCATCCATGATGTTGTTTGAAGATCACCATAAGTGGAAGGTCATAACATGGTTAGCAATGTCTTCCCCTGGTTTTCCTTCAAACTTCTAAATGTCTAAAGGCAATTTGGTAAGCATATTGGACCAAGTGGCATCATGTAAAATGGGGTCATTCGTGAGTTTGGTTAAATCAGGAATGTTGAGGGATTCCAAATATGGAAAATGGGGATTTGGCAGAGTATTAGTTTCATCCATCATGTGTGTAGGTAATGGACCTATCCCTTGAGAGGGATTTTGTGGATTTGTACTTATTCCTTGAGAAGAAGTTTGACTCCCGCCTCCTTGTGAAGGAGAAGCAATAGATGGATTGCCTTGGGTATTTGACCCAAGCAAATTGGAACCAAGTAATGATGATCCCAAAATAGTAGCACTCACTGGGTTGTGGGATGGTTGATTCGGTGAGTTGGAAAGACTAGGGACTCCTCCTAGAATAGGAGGGATATTCTACAAGCATCTAGAATGATGGGGATTATGTGGTTCCCCTATGGTTCCGACTAGAAAAGTGAATGTGTGAAAATGGTGACAAGAGAAATAAATGAAAAAGTGATTTTCATATTTTTTACCTTCACAAAATAGTATAACTCACAATTGCATGTAATCAAATGAACATCATACATCAACTATAAAATAAAAAAGCATGTGGATAGGTTGATTTTGTCTGCATGGGGGAACAAAGAACAAAAATAAATGATCATGTCCTAAAAGACTTATCGTCCTTCCTCTCAATTTAGCACCGAGCCTTCCAATATCACTCAACAATGGGGTCTGAAGTCACCAGAAGAGGAACTAGTGAAGGTTCAAGTAGTCAGTTATAATGAGGGGTAGAGGGTGCATATCCTGAAAGATCTGGTGATATTTCCCAATAGCCACACATAATATGACCAAGGTGTGATTGCATCCCAAAACTGCCACCTAGGTAGATATCCTAATTTTGGACACTAAGTACCTCAGTCAAAGTAAATCATTTATATTTTTGGCCTAAAAAATGGGTCATGGGCTGGATACCCTCACAAGAGTTGGGTGACTCAAGGAGGGATGCACAGAATAACTGAACCTCATATTTCGACCCTTCACGGGTATCTCCCTGCCTTATGGTATAGGAACACTTGACTTGGAGGATTTGAAGGATCCCTATTCTCAACTTCTATTGTTTCAAAATGTGAGAACATGATAATGGGGGGTTATTTGGATGCCTACCCCCAAGATCCTACCTAGAATAAAAATTTCTTTAGGAACCTCCTGTGGAGGAAAATTTAGTGCGCTCTTAGAAAATTTTTAGATGGAGTGGGATGAGAGATTGGGGTCATGGACCAACCTCGTTTGATTAAATTGGTGTGGATAATTTCTAAAGAAGTAGTCAGATCTTTCAAAATTCCTTTGAAGTACTTTGTGGGTACTTAAAAAGAAAGCATACTTCAACCTCCACTATTCTAATAAAAATAATGTGTGTGAGGAGTGGATTTGTGTGAAAGAAAGGGAAAAAGTGTGCAAAATATTTTTAATAAGTTAAGTGTAATATTGTAGCATGTGGACTTCCTGTGGTCCTTACAAATCTTCTTACCTAGATTACTATGTTTCTTTGGTACAACTTTGCAGAATATTTAAAGCCCTAGAGAACTAGCAATGTGGATATATGGGTCCTTACTTGATCTTTTAAACTCCCTAGAATGTTTTCTATACTAAGAAATATTTTGAAACTATCCTAGGATTGTAGACATGTGAGCATGTATGGGCTCGTTTCTTGATCTTTTAAACTTTCCTATAGTGTTGTCTAGACTAATAAATCTTATAGAAAATATCCTAAGATTGCAAACATTTGGGCATGTATGGGAACTTACAAAGCTTTAAGATGATTTCCAAAACTAAGAGTTACCCTAGGGGGGTTTTGTCCTCTCCTAATGATTTTTTAAGGGACATGAAATTTCCTTTCAACCACCTTTTCGGGTTCCCGAGATCACACTTGGGTGTAGGGGAAGAGAATACTTGAGGGTTAAAATCAATTTCTAGTCCCAAATTAGTTGATTGTGTTTGAAAAAGCAATAACTTTAACTCAAAATTTTAAATACCAAATGAGCCATCCATGTGGCAACAAAGCAAAGAGAAGAATTGTGATTCTTTTTACCCTTATGTGCATATGTTAGCTAACTGTTCATGTAAGAAAGGACTCTAAGTGAAGTGTGATTGATTTACAAAGTGCATGAAATTAAAATATGAAGGAAATGGGCCCTCAAACCACTCATAAAACCCTTACAATTTGCAAAAACTGAACTTATGCATGGGATGTAGTTCTGGAAGTCATGCTTAATGCACAAAATGTGCACAATGCATGGGTTTATGAAACCTCTTACATTCATAGAGAACAGAGTGCACATAATTCATGTTTGTGTACCTTGAAATTCATGCACTACCTGTCACGCGTCAGGAAAGAAATTTCAAAATGAAATTATCTTATCTTAGCTTTGAATTCTGACTTTGGAAGACTGGATTAGGTTGGTTTTGGTACCTGAATATCCAAACAATTAGAAAGAATTTATCTCAAGACTTAAATAGGGAAGAATTTGATTCACAATCCCCACTATGGTTGCCAACATGTTGTGTTGGTTTTGTCACATGGGTGAGCAAAATCACAACACTTACTTGCCTAGTTAATTAAGCTAAACAAGACATAGGTTCGTGAGTTGATTAGATAACCAAATACACATGAAACAATGAAATAAAAAGAAAAAGAAAAAGAAATAAATGTTAGAGAATCTTGGAAGAACTAGAACCATGAAAAACAAAAAAATGACAATCATATAGATGGAAATTTTCTTTATTTCTTCATTTCAGAGAGGATTCCTCAACATGGAAGAAATCATTGGACTATTTCCAGTTGATGAGACTTCTAGATGAAGAATTGGAAAAAATGATTTTAGATAGGTGGTCTCATGTTGGAAAACAATATAAAGAGAGAACCAAGGGTTTATTTTCATGTGACAAATCTATATTACAGGTTCATGGTTGTATTCATAAAGAAAATGTCATTGTTTCTATTAACCCTAGTTTCCAACAAAATTTTATTAATGTTCAGTTGGTTAATAGATTGCAAGTTCCTACAAAGCATATTCACATCACATAGGTTGTTGATAAACATGTTCAATTTTTTAAATATTTGAAGATCACTATGGATAAATATGTGTTGAATTCATATTTTCATGCTACATATATGGATGATTTGGATATTATTTTGGGATATACTTGGATAGAATCAATGGGTACCATTAATATTAATGTGGAAAATAAGTTTTTGAAGTTGTGGTACAAGAAAAAGAAAATCACATTGCAAGATGTGTCTCTTAGTAAGAAATATGGGCCTACAAAGGTCAGCAAATAAGTTATTTTCGATTCCAAAGTTGAATCAGAGGCAGAGTCTACATAAGGAAATGAAGAAAAACCACAAGAAGGACATAATTAGGAAGCCAAGGAGATCATTGAATCAAAGGCACAATGTGTTTCATATTTGAAGAAAACAAAATAGATTCCTATAGTTTTTGTATATTTCCATCTGCTTCATATAGAGAAACAATAGTGATGCAAACCCCCATCACTCCCAGGGGCCTATTTGAACTCCTGATGTAGGATCTTTCTTACAAGGGAGTTGAATTAGCTCTCGGGTCCTCTCCGAACCCTAAAACATATGCACCATAAATAGTTACTCCTTTCCCTGCATGAAAATCAAGTTCACGAGGGTCCTAATACTCCAACAGAGTCTTGTGTGTGATTCTCGGCCAAAACCGTGGGCTATATTTCAAGTTACTAAAGAATTCAGGACTCTAGGGCTATGAGCTTTGATATCTACAAAAGTAACACACTACAACTCTTTCAAAGGCTGAACCCACAAACAACTAAAGGGGGAGATTGAACGGTTTGCGTATGCCTCAGATTGATGGCTGATGCTTTCTTTAGGCTTCAGGATTCAGAGCCTTTCAACACTCAACTTGTGCTTCCTATTGAATTAACAAATTCTCAAATTCATGAAGGGAAATGGATCAATGATTCTCGTCCCATCCACAACCAATGGTTATGATTGGCTCTAGAACTCAAAGCTTCAGGATTTCTGGCTACTCCAACTTACAGTAACTCTGAATGTTAAATTGGTGTAGGCTATATCCACTCTCCACTTGTCTCTTCCAACCAACGTTTGAGATCTACTTCGACCTTTGGGAGTTCTCGAATGACAAGAATTTTCACCTTCGTTCTCGTGAACTTTCAAAATCACGAAGTCCAATATTTGTTGACACATGTATTCACTATAAACGTTCAATATGTTCTCTGAATTTCAGAGCTTCAGGATTCTGATGTTTTTTTTAGGCCACACTTCAATTCTTCCGGATAACCAAACTTTCAGACTACCTCCGATCTATGGGAATGTTTCCCTGCCGATGGAAAATCTAGACTTATTTCGGATCCCAGGACTTCATAAAACTTGTATCCTTTTCACCTAAGCATGAAAAATATATGAACTCACGAAGTCCAAAGCATCAAGGGTTAAAAAACACGCACCTTATCTAGATCTCATGGTCACAAAAGATCCTAGATCTTCCTGAATGGATCTCATCCACTTGACCTCCAATCAAAGGAATTCTTCCTTCTGAGAAATTAATCTCTCTATCCTTTCTGAGATTTTCTACCTTCAAAGGACTTATACTTTGGGTGCATGCTTTGTGCTACTTCTCCTAATCTTGAGATTTAGAAATAAATCTCTCATGCACTCCTTACACTGGCTCACTTTGAGACTTGAAGGTTTTTGGAAAAACCCTCCTATGCACTCCTTGCGCTTGCCTTCCTGAGAAAATTTTCAAAACTTGAATAAGTGTTGGCCCAGTACACTCCTTGCATGGGTCTTCTCGAGATACTATACTCCACTGAGTATATGTGCACTCCCTTCACTCAATCTGTAAAAATTCACGCTATCTCTTATGGGCTACTAAGCCGGAAAACAACTTTTCCTTCACACTCTTTGCATGGCACTATGCAGTCCTTGCACCAAGGTTTCAAATGAGAAACAATTGAAACTTAAATAACATCGACAATTAATTCATATAACCACGAAATGAACACACATGAATATAAAACACAGAAAGAAAATAACACAACATTACCCAATTAACTCATAGATAAGCAAGACTCAAACATGTAAAGCAAATATCCTCTATTATATTCATTCAGATTAATATTTACACTGATTTGTTGCAGTTCTCCACTTCTCTTCTTCAACAAGATGAACTCTAGCAACAATTACCATATTCTTCAACAACCTCTACAACACTCTTTAGAAGCCTCATTTGGGCATAGATTACATATATTTATACACAAGGGGCTTCTTGAGCCTTCCCTCTAGATTACTCTAGGTGTTATCGTATCATAATTAAAACATTCACCTACTAATCTGTATTACAATAAATGGGAATTTACAACCCAGATATGAGTTGATGCTCAATATCTATACAATCCTATTTGCTTTAAAGAAATTACAATCTTCCACTATCTCATGCAATGGATCAAGCCTCCAAACATTAAAAGGTATTTAATTGCAATATTTTCAAAATATCAAAATGATGCTCTGCCCTTGGGATCAAAACAAATTTAAATGTGCGCACTGGATTTTGAGTTGTCCTCCACTCGGCCTCTTTGAATATTGATGATGATGCTCCTACATCATACTCCTCATGACAAAAATATTCATGGACTCCTGTCCTTGAGATCCTGCACTGTCTTTCCATGCTTCAGGATGTCAATATCAATTACCCAACTGGCATCTTCTGTTGGATGATATTTACATTTAACCAGATACTCATAGTAAACCTTCCTCTTGATCTTGTTAGAAATCCTTTGATAAAAAAAAATCTTTATATGTGGTTTCTATGGTATGGACTTCTGTTACATCAAATGAATCTCCTTCTGTCCCTTTTGTATCATCTGTCCTGTAAGGGTATAAATCTGTTTCATTAAAAATTGGTGATATTCCAATGTCCTTTGGAAACTCAATCTCATAATCATTCAAAGAAAATTTTCTGAGGGTCTTACATGGTCCTATCTTCTTGATCTTAAACTTGTTATATTTCCTTTTCGTAAATCTCTCTTTCCTCAGGTGTGATAAAACTTGATCTCTTATTTCAAAATGAACCTCTCTTCTTCCCTGGTCTACTCTACTTTTGTATTTTTGGCTGCTATCATGTAGTTGTCCCTTGATCTGATCATGCAATTTATGCATTTCTGCAGCAAAATCTTTTTCTCTTGCACTTCGGAACTCATCTTGTCCCAAATATCTCAACTCTGAAATTCCTCTTGGATGCATTCCATATACTATATGGAATGGGATTTTTCTAGTACTCCTACTTAGTGAATCATTATGTACAAAATCTGTTTGGGGCAGAATTTGATCCCACTTACTGTGATATTCAATGACCAAACTACTCAAAAAAATACCCGATCTTTGATTTACTACCTCATCCTGTCCTTCTGTCTGAGGATGATATGCCAAACTAAAATACAAACTTGTCCCCAACTTCTTCCACAGGGTTCTCCAAAAGTGTCCCACAAATTTGGTTTCTTTGTCTGAAACTATACTTCTTGGCAACCCATGTAATCTCACAATCTCCTTGAAAAATAAAATAGCTATGTGAGGAGCATCATTGGTTTTCTGACATGGTATGAAATTTTCCATCTTTGAAAATCTATCAACCACCACAAATATTGAATCATTTCCCCTCTGGGTTCTTGGAAATCCTAGAACAAAATCCATTCTTATGGCATCCCAAGGCCTATCGGGAATAGGTAATGGTTGATACAATCCAATGTTATGTTGCTTTACTTTGGCATTCTTGCAGATTCTGCATTTGTTCATGAATATATTCACATCAAATCTCATACCTGGCCAATGGTATGAAGAACTCAATTGCGCATATGTTTTATCATGGACAAAATGTCCAACCAAACCTATACTATGTTTTTCCTTTACCAAGTTGTCCCTCATTGAACACTTCGAGATACACAACTGAATTCCTTTGAATACCAATCCATCTTGGATCATAAATTCCATCCACTGATTTTTGTCCCTTAGCAAAGGGTTCTCACATACTTCATAAGCTTCTTTGAAATCTGGATCTTCTTGATACATCTCCTTGAAGTGTTAAAATCCTAATGTCTCCACTTGAAATTATTGCAAGATCAAACATCTCTTGCTCAAATCATCCACAAATTTGTTAGCGCTACCACTAATATGTTTAATAATGAAAGTAAAATTCTGCATGAAATCTACCCATTTGGCATGCCTCTGGTTCAACTTCTCTTGTCTGGTTATGAACTGTAAATCCTAATTTTTTGTATACAAAACAAACTCTTTTGGGATAAGATAATGTCTCCACTTTTTCAAGGCTTTTATTACAACATAAATTTCCTTGTTATATTTGGAATATTTCCTTTTAATATTATTCATCTTCTCATTGAAATAAGCAACAAGCTTATTGTCTTGACTTAGAACTACGCCAATGGCTACTCCACTTGCATCGCATTTGACTTGGAAAGTCTTCTTAAAATCTAGTAGAACTAAAACAAGTTGTTTTTTTATGTTTTCTTTCAAAACCATAAACCCTTTCTCAACTTCTTATTTCCAATTAAAATATCTATGCTCCTTCTTTATAGTGACCAATATGGATGCACAAATACTGTTGAAATTCCTGATGAATTTCCTGTAAAAAATCACCAACCCATGAAAAATCCCTTCTTCGAACACACTTCTTGAAAAAGGCCATTCTATGATTTCCCTCACCTTCTCTAGATCCATCTTCAATTCATTTGAATAGATTACGAACCCCAAATATATGAGTTATGTTTTCATGAAATAACATTTCCTTAAATTTATCAATAGTTGTTCTCGCTGTAACCTCATCAACACCATCTTCAAGTTTATGAGATGCTCCTCTTTAGTCTTATTGAAAACTAGAATGTCATCTAAGTAAACAATTACAAACTTTACTAATAAAATCCTTGAGTGCCTTGTTCTTCAATCTCATAAGCATGCTCGGGGAATTCGTTAAGCCAAATGGAATAATAAGCCACTCATACAATCCTTCATTTGTTTTGAATGTTCTCTTCCATTCATCTCCGTCTCTCATCTTAATATGATGATAACCACTCTTCAATTCTATCTTGGAAAAACAACTAGATCCACTCAAACAATCCATCAAATCATCCATTCTAGGTAAAGGAAATCTATACCTGATGGTTATCTTATTGATGTCTCTTGAATCTATGCACATTCTCCAACCTCCATCCTTATTTGGACTCAACACAGTTGGTACTACGCATGGGCTCAAAGTTTCCCTGATCAAACCTTTATCCAATAATTATTGGACTTGTTTCTTGACCTCTTTATTCTCTTGAGGTGTTAATCTATATGTTTCTTTGTTTGGAAAACTTTCTCCCAGAATAAGGTCAATATGGTGATTGATGCTCCAATGGGTGATAAAGAGTGAGGTAACTCATCCACCACAATATCAACAAACTCATCCAATAACTCTTGGACTTTTACAGGAAAATAATTCATAGAAGTTCTTGTAAGGATGACTCTTGGCTTACCTACAAAAACAAACTGCATCTCTTGTTCTTTCTTGACTTATTTCAAGAGTTTCTCCCCACTCATGAGAAGTATACTAGGACTATCTTCATCTTTGACTCCTTTGTCTTCGATTTGTAGCAACATATTATTACATCCATTCTTCTCAAGGTTATAATTTTTTTTCCTCCCATCATGTATGACATTCCTATCATATTACCACGGTCTTTCCAACACAACATGACAAACATCCATAGGTATGACATCACACAAAACTTCATCTTTATAGCCACCTATTTTAATTTCAACTTTGCATTTCCTACTTACCATGACTTGATGTTATTTCTACAACCACGATACCTTATATGGATTTGGATGTGTAATTGTATCCATCTTTAGCTTTTCCACCATCTCTGTGGATACCAAATTATCAATACTTCCACTGTCTATAATCACCTTGCATACCCTGTCTCTGGTCTTGCAAGTATTTCTGAACAAATTGTTCCTATGGATTGGTTCTCTTACCTCCTTCTCCGTCTTCACGAGAATTTTCCTCATCATGAGTGATCTTCCTTCTTCCACTACTTCTTCTTTCATCTATGTCTCCACATTCTTCCATTGTGCTTCAGAAATGTGAGCTTCTCCAGCTCCTACATTCTTCTTCTCAAGAAATTTCCAAGACGTGCTCCTTGTATTTCCATAGGAATAACACTTTACTTATCCTCCTATGCCTCTTCCTATTCCTATGGGAAAATAATTTCTTCCTCCATAGTGTCCTCCCCTAGAAATTCCTCCTTTTTTATCTCTGACTATGATACTTTCCAGCTTCTCCTATGGGTTTCTGGATTTTTTCTTTGAAAATTCCTCTATCTATTTTAGGACTCTTTCCTCTGCTATGTTGACTTTGTTTGCTCACCAAATTTTCTTCTACCTTCAGCGATACCTAATAAGAATCTTCCACAGTTCTCATTGTCACCATGTTGATCTCATCCTGGATTTCATATCTCAAGCCATTTATATACCTGGAAAAATTTTCTTCACCATTCTTCCTATGTCATACTCTTATGTTCATCTTGTATAATTCTTCAGTGTACTCCTTCACTAACAAACCTTTATGTCTTGGGTTCTGTAACTTTCTAAACATATTTATCTGAAAATATTTGGGTATGAATTTAGCTTTCAACTTTGCTACCATTCTATCCCAATTCTTGATTTTAGACTTACCTTTTCATCTTTTGTTAGCTTGCAATTAGTCCCACCATAATGTTGCATGTCCCTTTAATATGGTCATACCATGCTTCACCTTCTTCTCATCATCAACCTCCTCATAGTCAAAGTACTTATCCAAAGAACTTATCCATTCAAGCAGTTCTTCAACATCCAAATTACCTTCATACATTGGGACTTCCATTTTTTCTCTACCTCCCATTTTTACAATAGCTCTTAGTAGTCACTCCTCTGCTACTTGTTCTCCTGCAATGTCTTCTGCTGCAAACTCTTCAATTTCAGTTTTGATGACACCACCAAAATTAGGTTGTCTCCTCTATATTGTCTCCATGGCATCCAATCTCGCATGAAGTTGTCTCATCTCTTCTCCCATGGTTGCGTTTACCACTGGTCTCTCTCTGTGTCTCCTTGATGTCATTATTCCAAGTTTTCTTTCACACATATCTTAATTGAGTCTCTGATACCACTTGATGCAAACCCCCACAACTCCTAGGGGATTGCATGACCTCTTAGTCTAGGATCGTTCTTACAATGGAGATGAATTAGCTCTTGGGTACTCTCCAAACCCTCAAAAATATAAATCATGGGTCTTTACTCCTTTCCCCATGCGAAAATCAAATTTATGAGGGTCTGAATACTCCAACGGAGTCTTTTGTGTGACCATGGGCCAAAACCGTGGGCCAAATTTAAACTTACCAAAGATTTCAGGACTCCAAGGCTTCAGGCTTTGGGAGCTCCAAAAGTAACACACTACAACTCTTCCGAATGTTGAACCCACAAACATCCGAATGGGGCATATCAAATGGTTGGAGTCTACCTCAAATCAATGGTTGATGCTTTCTCTGGGATTCAGGATTCATATCCTTTCAACATTCAACTTGTGCTTACTCTCAAATTAATGAATTCCTAAATTTGCGAAGGGAAATGGATTGATGGTTCTCATCCCATCTGCAACCAATGGTTATGATTGAATCTGGAACTTTAGGCTTCAGGATTTTTGGTTTCTTCAACTTACAATACCTCTGAACACTGAATTGGTAGAGGATAGATCTACTCTCCACATGTCTCTTTCAACCATCGATCGATATCTACTCTGGAATTCCGGCCTTCAAGAGTTCTCGAGCCACAAGACTTTTCTCCTCTATTCTCTTGGACTGTCAAACTCGTGAAGACTGAGATCTATTGACATGTGTATTCACTATCAATGGTCAAGATGCACTCTGGATTTCAGAGATTTGGGATTCTGGTGTGTTTTTTTGGCCACACTTCAATTCTTCTGAATAGCCGAACTTTGAGACTACTTCTTATCTATGGGAATGTGTCCCCGCTGATGGACAGTCAAGATTTACTTCGGATCCCAGGACTTCAGAAAACTTGTCTCCTTTGCACCTAAGCACAAAAACTATCTGAAATCACGAAGCTTGAAGGACTCTGAGGGTTAAAACCCATGCACCTTATCTATATCTGACTGTCACAAAAGATCTTGGTTCTTCTCGAATGGATCTTGTCCACTTGACCTCCAATCAAAGGAATTCTTCCTTCTGATAACTTAATCTCGTTATCATTTATGAGATTTTATACCTTCAAAGGACTTAGACTTTGGGTGTACACTTTGTGCTACTTCTCCTGATCTTGATATTTTAAATAAATCTCCCACGCACTCCTTGCATTGGCTCACTTTGAGACTTGAAGGTTTTTGGAAAAACCCTCCTGTGCACTCCTTGCGCTCGCCTTCCTGAGAACTTTTTCAACACTTGAATAAGTGTTGGCCTAATAACCGCCTTTCATTGGTCTAATCAAGATTATATACTCCATTTATTATAGGTGCACTCCGTTCACTAACTCTACAAAACTTCACGCTATCTCTTCTGAGCTACTAAGTCAAAAAACAACTTTGCCTTCACACTCCTTGTGTATCACTGTTCACTCCTTGCACTAGGGTTTCCGAAGAGAAACAATTGAAACTTACAGAATATCAAAAATTCATTCATCTAACCATGAAATGGACACAGAGGCATATAAAACACAACAAGAAAATAACACAACATTACCCAATTAACTCATAGATAAGCAGGACTCAAACATGCGAAGAAAATCTTCTCTATTATATTCATTCAGAAAAATATTTACAGTATGTTCTTGTAGTTCTCCACTTCTCTTCTTTAGCAAGATGAACTCTAGCAACAATTACAATATTCTTCAACAACCTCTACAACTCTCTTCAACAACCTCATTTGGGCATAGATTACATATATTTATACATGAGGGGCTTCTCAAGCCTTCCCTCCGGATTACTCTAGGTGATATCATATCAAAATTAAAACATTCACCTACTAAAACTTATTACAATAAATGGGCATTTACAACCCATATATGAGTTGATGTTCAATATCTGTACAATTCTATCTTCTTTAAATAAATTACAATCTTCCGCAATCTCATGCAATGGCTCAAGCCTCCAAACATTAAAAGGTATTTAATTACAATATTTTCAAAATATCAAAATGATGTGCTCCCATTGGGATCAAAACAAATTTAAATGTGCATGCTGGATGTTGAGATATCCTCCACTCAACCTCTTTGAATATTGATGACGATGCTCCTGCGTCAAATAGTCATCAAGGCAAGGGCATGAGCATCAATACATTTATGCACTAGTAAGGAACCAGAAAGGAAACCAATCTAGAGGTGCATAGAGGCCTACCAACACTATAGGAAGAGATCAAGCTAGAGAACCAATCCCATGGAAACACCTACAAAATGAAAAGAAAGATCAAGGTGGCAAGGCAATAGTTGGAGATCATGTTCGTCTTCCATTAGGATGGATGGATGGTCATACTTGGTACCAGTTGGCTACATTTCTTAGTTGATCATATTGTACGGTTTCTTCACGAGTTTCAAGGATGAAACATGTGAAGGGGGATGGAATGTAGTATACCTAGGGAGGTAATATGGGGTACCTAGGGAGGTAACCAATGGGAATGTGGTTATGTATTCTTAGTGGAGGTCATTAAATATAAGGTGGACTAGGTCCACTATATTATTAAATAAGGTCCACTATCATGGTACTTAGATATAACAAATGGGAAATATAATGGTCCAGTATTGAAGAATTTCTAAAGTCCCACAAGTCAGAATGGAAAGAATGCTGGAATTTTTTGTTATTTATTTATTTCAAAGAGGATGCCTCAACATGGATGAAATCATTGGACTATTTCCAGTTGATGAGACTTCCAAATGAAGAATTGGAAAAATTGATTTTAGATAGGTGGTCTCATGTTGGAAAACAAGAAAAAGAGAGAACGAAGGGTTTATTTTCATGTGACAATTCTATATTATAGGTTCATGGTTGTATTCATAAAGAAAATGGCATTGTTTCTATTAACCCTAATTGCCAACAAAATTTTATCAATGTTCAATTGGTTAGTATATTGCAATTTCCTACAAAGCATATTCACAGCACACAAGTTGTTGATAAACATGTTCAATTTTTTAAAGATTTGAAGATCAGTAAGGATAAATATGTGTTGCATTCATATTTTCATGCTACAGATATGGATTATTTGGATATTGTTTTGGGATATCCTTGGATAGAATCAGTGGGTACCATTAATTTTAATCTGAAAAAGAATTTTTTGAAGTTGTGGTACAAGAAAAAGAAAATCACATTGTAGGATGTGTCTCTTAGTAAGAAAGATGGGCCCACGGAGGCCAACAAAGAATTTATTTTCGAGTCCAAAGTTGAATCAGAGGTAGAGTCTATAAAAGGAAATGAATAAAAACCATAGGAAGGACATAATCAAGAATCCAAGGAGATCATTAACTCAAAGGAACAATGTGTTTCATATTTGAAGAAAACATAACATATTCCTACAGTTGTTGTATATCGACATCCACATCATATAGAGAAACAATAGTCATTAAGGAAAGGGTGTGAGCATCAACACATTTATGCACCAGCAAGGAACCAGAAAGGAAACCAATCTAGAGGTGCATGGAGGCCTACCAACACTACATGAAGACATCAGGCTAGAGAACCAATCCCATGGAAACACTGACAAAATGAAAAGAAAGATTAGGGTGGCAAGGAAATAGTTGGACATCATGTTCATCTTCCATTAGGATGGATGGATGGTCATACTTGGTATTAGTTGGATACATTGCTTATTCGATCATATTGTATGGTTTCTTCACGTGTTTCGAGGATGAAACATGTGAAGGGAGATGGAATGTAGTATACATAGGGAGGTAATATGGGGTACCTAGGGAGGTACCCAATGGGAATGTGATTATGTATTATTAGTGGAGGTCATTCAATGTAAGGTGGACTAGGTCCACTATCATGCTACTTAGATATAATAAATAGGTTTTTTAGAAGATTATTTCTCTAGAATGTTCCTAGAAGATATAAAATGATATATAAATAAGTGTAAGCAATGTATTGAAGCATAGTGAAGAATATTGTCATTGTAACAAGAAAGTATTGCTTGAGGAGTGCATTCCTTCCATAATTAATAATATATGGTGTTACCCTACCTCGAGGGTTTTCTCTATTTGTTGTGTTCAGTATTTGGTGAATGGTTTGGATTATTCTTGTTGATATTGTGGGTTTATTTTGAGATTTATCTTCAGATCTATTCAGGTACTTAACAATATGAGTCCCAATTTATAACTAAGATCAAATAAATCAAACAAAAAGAAGGAAAGATCGTCTAGGATTATGACCAATGGTCCAATATTTTGTTATAAAGGATGATGTTCCAGATATAGAATGTGCAACACAAAGAATGGTTCATTGTGGGCTGTGTTGGTGCAAAAGTGTTCAAACCAAGGTCCTTGTTAGGTTACCAACAAAAGGTACCGAATTAGTCTAGAGCATTGGCATTTTCATCTTCCAGGAGGGAAGAAGTCTCACCTGAAGCACAACTGAGACATGAAAGAGAGGGAAGGGTAATGAGAATACTTAGACAGACCTCTAATGCATCAAGGCTCATTGTAATCTTGTACACAGTAGACTAAACTTGTAACAATACTGAGGAATTCTTAACTAGGAAATAAAGAAATAGAGTTGTGGTTCCATTCATAAAGACAAATTTAGGTATATCAGACATAAATATAATAAAGAACAACAACTCATTCATGCATTAAGACTGAATACACAAGATGTAAATTCAAAATTTAGGCCTTTGTTTATATTGATAATACCAAAATCTGATACATTGTCTGTCTGGTTCTCACCCAGATCTTCCTATTAAAAAATACTATAGTATTGGCCCATTACATCAGTGACTCTCGTCACACTATCAAGATTTACAACCAGAATAGTAATAACTCATAAATAACATGCTATGAAATGATGACATTACAACCCTTTTCTTAACATTTCCCTATTAGCCTATCATTATAAATATCATTATCTCATTAGCATTAGCATTAGCATTAGCCTTTTACAATCTCATTGGTCTTCTATATATAATCTGATCTCGCTCGTTAAGAACTCAAGATTTCTTTCTTTTCTTGATCTTGCTCCTATTGTTGTGCTGTCCCTTTAACCATTTTATTTTTCTTCCTTTATTGCGTTGTCCATCTTCTCAACAACATGCGTAGCTTCCATTCTCCAAAATAAAGTTGCAATGTGATTTGCACAACTTCTAACCAACAAAACAAAGGGCCCAACAGGCTCTGACCATAATCCTTCACTCGCCCCAAGTCAAGTCTTCAACTTTTTTGTGGCCTCTGGGTTGGCTTGTTGTTCTTTCTTTCCTTTGGGATCTGAGTTTCTTTCACTTCCATCTTCGGCTGTTTCTGATTTATATTTTTCAAACAAAGGGCCCAACTCAAGTATGATTTCTAGGGCTCTCTTCCTGACCTCTTGAAAGTTATCCACCTTATCCTGCCACTTCCTGGCAAGCAATGAAGCTTCAAAAATGAATTGTTGAGTGGTGTTTGTGATGCATTCCTTTCGTTTCGATGCAACTAAGGAGTTCCACTCAAAGTCAGCAATGGCATTGACTTGATGAATCTGCAGGTATGTTGTCTGAAATACTGGTTGAAACTCATGTAGCTCTTTATTGGCAACTATTTGGGCTCCATATAATGTATTCAATTCATTATCCACTTGTTGGATTTTTTCGAACTTCGCTTGTTGTTCTAGTGGATCCAGGGTGCTGGTTGCTTCTGCATTAAGTGATTGGATCTTTGTGTGCAAATCCTCCAATGTGTCGTTGTGTCTTGAGATGATGCCCATCCAATCAATTGCTTCTCTGAATATCTTAGTGCACTCGAGAGTCCGTTTGTGCAAGTTTTCTCTTGCATTATTCCCTTCTAAGAAAATCTTATCCATTTGCTCTCAGAGCTTCTTGGGTTGCAAATCAACTTCTTTCTTATTGTCTTGTAGTTGTTCTTCAAGGTTGTCTACTCTCTCTACTAGTTCTAACCAAGTGACCTGAATCAACTCAGTATTCTCCTCAGGCTCTCTTTATATGTCGGACTCTGGCAGTTGGGGTACTATCTTCTTGACCGTCATCCAGGTCTTTGAAATTTTTTCTTTGACTTTCTCCACCTTCAATTATGACTGGATCCTAGAGTGTTCCTGTTGTGTCTGTTGGGCTTGCTGTTGTTGGGTATTCTACCCTACGGACTAATAAGCTAGGGCTCTAAACTTATACGCAGATCATGAACCTTAAGATTTAACTTTTTACCTTCTACCCAAAATCTCAACCCCTTTTCTCAGGCAAACACGGGAAGAATAAACCAACCTTTTTCCGATGGTTGAAGTAGATCCTCCGTTGAGTTGTTATCTCTTTGCTGCTGCTACTCCTTCCACAAAGCTTCCTGCAATCAAGACAAACTGTGCATGCATGCTATTGATCTACTAGGGGGTTAGAGATAAAAACATAAATCAAATAACATAGATGAGACTCATGTATTCGGGACGGGAAAAGTATCTTTTTCATTAATCTCAATATGAACCAACTTACAATGATTTCTAAGATCGGCCACCGTTCCTC
>WSFP011464050.1:0-18558 GCA_009831015.1 Picea engelmannii
ATAAGGCAAGAAGTGATCAACCAATGCTATTTCTGAGGTGTCAAAATAATAATCGATGATGTAAAGTATTTCAATAGAGAATTCCCAAGAAATATTCCCAAAGGTTGAAGGGATATTGAAAAATATTGGCCCAGTAATGTGTAGTCACAAAAGGACCCCTCAAAGGTAGGTAATCATCAAGTATCTACAACCATATCTCTATGGGTAGTGGAATGGTAAGGTATGTTGGAAATAAGGGTAGATTAATCGTTTAGAGTTAGGATTGGTAGGGGACTCCTTTTCTTTGGCTTATGAGATAAAAAGATAAAAATATAAAAAGAGGGTTGTTGTGGCCACAACAAATGGCAACACACTAGAAGAACCAGTTATCTCAGTCAATAGAAAACCAGGGCCTTAACTTTAAATCTAAATATGAAGGACAAGTCTAAAATCAGAATAACTTGCAGAAAAATTTCCCATAATTATGGGTATCATAATAGTGCCAACTTATTGAAAAATATAATCCAAAATCCAAAGTACTTTTCATCTAACATATGTTTTTCAACAAGCCAAATAGTGAGGTAAATTTCTTTAACTAGCAACATACTTTTGATTGTCTTTAGTTTGACTGTGGGTTTTGAATTTTTTGTTTTAAGTAGACATATACTCAAGAGTGTTCCTCATCTCTCTGTTCCCATCAATGCTTCACTACTAGTGAGTATCCATAGCCTCGACGAATATGTCTTGGTATCATACAAGCATGGATCCACTACCAACAAGCGTCCATAGCCTCGACGGGTTTAATTTTACTCCCCTCATTATTAGTAGTGATTTTAACTTCCAATTTTTTATTTGAAACCATGCTCACCCTTAAGATTTGTATATAAGAATTACATGCACAATTGGGTGTATAGAGAGCGGGGTGATACTAAAGTAGCTTTGATTTGTTAAGTAGATGTCACACACTTCAATATAACTCACCAGCCTTTCCAAGATCCATCATAGTAGTAGCTTTCGAATTAATGTGAGATGGATGGAGTTCAAAGAAATAGATATGCAGTTTCTTCATTTCATGGATAATTATAGCGTGTTATACAGGCATATGTTCCACCAAAACTAGGAGTCAAAATATATAATTAAAGACTTCATAAGTAGACTTTTTGGATTGAGAAAACCACATTTTTATGACCTGCGTGGATGTTTGCACTATGTTTAACCAAATTTGGGCATTCCCCATATTCAGATTCCATGGTTACTCTCAAGGCATAAAATAATAGGCTCATAGAGGTTCAAGGGACACCAATATTCCACGAAAAGGTCAAAACAGTATGCACATCCCCAAAGGAGAAGTTGAATATTAAAATATCTACAAGCAATGTAGGTCAAACCAAATATAGTTTATGTAACTAGGAGCTAGCCGAAGTACTTTTTAGGCATTATCATATGTCATAGATACCAAAATCAACTAACTAGTGACTCAAAGAGATTGATATCGAATAAGACTTAGCTTATTTGAATTTTCTTAGTTGACAGTGCACCCGAGAAGTGTCTTATATAAAGATTCATATTAATCATTGCATATGAAATTTTGGGGGTAAGATAAGTTTGAAGATGTATGCCTTTTATTTTTCTTATCTTCTTAGCATATCCATCAAAATACTCCAATGATTTCATTCTTCTCAGCAAGGGTAGCAAGAATGAACCTAATGGTAAATGTGAAGAAGAGATTGAATCGTACGAAGAGTAATCAAGCAATCTTAGTTGTTAAGAGTAGCATAGGTTGAGGTGTTAATCAACAGTACCCTCTAAAGAAATATATTTTAAGTAAGGTCAAGGGTATAAATTGGGATCAATCAGTCAACCGAGTTACACGAGGCTTCAATGAGAATATCTGAAAGGTCAAGCCCATAATTCGTTAAGAAAAGATATTCAAGGTCAAGATGAATCAAGTGGATGATCATAACATTATTGACAAGTGAAACTTTCTTTTGCATCTGGAAAATCCTGGAAATACATTGGGAATTGTTCAACAACCCCTTTTGATATCAAGCAAAATAATATACTTCCTTTGACACCCCATTTTGCTAGTGTAAACAATTTTCCCATCAAGATTTCGATTTCATAAATGATTTTGACTTATTATGACCAAGATTTAGGTTCCCACTTGCCTCAAAATATTATTAGAATCCTTGGATATTTAAATGGTTCAATCTGATGAGGCAAAGATGGGGTACTACAGCTATGGAAGTCATCAAAACCAATCATAATAGAATTGAAGGGAATCCAAACACTAATATTTTCAAAGATGGTGTTTAGGATTAGATCAAAGATCAAAATCAGAATAAACCAATGAGATTGGATCTCTAATCAGCTAATGAGAATGTATGATTGATTAGTTCCCAAAATTTTACAAAGTGATCTGAGCAGATAAGTTTAGATCAACACTTCCTTGAGTCACCCATATATTTCAAGCCCATAAGGAGGGAAAATTCTACTGTTGTTGGTTACTCTAAGCCATTTTCCAACTGGTACAACATAAAATTATGTGAGATCATAAATCCAACGCAGTTATTCAAATTATGACCAAAAATCACAACCTTCCTTTTGATAAATAAGCATTGAGTCATTTCCTATATATTTCATTTAACAAGAGTCTTAGCATTCTGGCAAGGGATCATGTTCAAACTCCTTATTGGCAAGAGGAAACTATCATGAATATGAAAACACTTAGGATAATTATTGATATAGTAGATAGTCTCATATAACGATTCAGATTAAATGATCTTCCCATCATATTGAATGAGAGATCAGATTTAAAAACCATCTGTGAATGAGATGATTTTAAAATGATTCCTAATAAGTGATGAGTCGATATAGGTGTTGTAACTTGAGATGATTTACAGCTGTTTAAAAACCATGCCAAGACATATTTTAACCAACTTCAAGCCACACGTTGGCTCTTGGACCAAAGGGGGCTCCCTCATCATATTTAAAATTGTTGGTTTCCCACTGTCACTAAGCAACAACTTACCTCATTAAGCTTGGGTTGCCAGATTTGATGGTGAAGAGTAAAATGAACTAGGTATGCATGGTTTAAGGATGAATGGTAGTTGACTGGAAATAAAACATTGTAATCCTCTTGTATCAGAGGCTTAATTCATTGGGCATGGAGTCTCACTGAACATATCATAATTGTTGATAACGGAAGGTGGAAGAAGATGAGAAAACATAAATTTCAGAAAATATAGAGGGAAAAAGAAATCTCTATAAACCCGAGATGAATAAAATAGTTATGTTGGGAATTTAAATGAATCCAACAAAATAAAAGAGTGCTTGGGTTGAGCATAACAATGAATTCAGCAAAAAAACACTCACAAAGTGACCTGCAATCAATATCTAATGAGCATTAGTGGTGGTTGTACCCAACTAATTTTTTAACATATACAAATCTAACTATAAATTGCAAATTAAATAAGAAGAACATAGATGGAAATTAGACAAGCTTAAAACAAAACAAAAAATGAAGAAGAAACAAGGCTCTGTTGAGAATGAGCCATGAATCCTTGAACTAAACCATCATGCCAAAGGAAATTAAAATTGACCTATGGGATTCATACAAAAGACATAGTCACACTACCCAATTCTCCTAACCTACTCTCCATGCTGAGGTCTTCAGCTGTTGCTTATATCCTCTTTGATTTTTGAATGAATCCCTTCACTCCTGGGATTTGTTACTCAACTACTACCTCAAAATATTCCTTCAAATCTGGAACCAAATTCTGAAATAGAATTTATGGTTGAGGATAACTTGAGGCTCTTAACACCTCATATCCACATGTTTTCCCATTCTCTTGAAAAATGATATGATTGTTACTATTATTAAGTTTCCAAAATCCTCTAGCGACCACATGTTTTCTAGCTCACCTTGGCATTCCATCGTTAATATACCATATCTTGCAATTACACTTTCCCATTTGCACCAAATGTTTGAATATTATGACCAATCACCATGCCATTAGCATTTACTGAGTCTAAAACTACTTCTACGATGCCACATATCTCATACCTCTCGATCTAATTACCAAGTATTTTCTGTGAATACAAAACAGCACAAAACAACACTATTATAACCTCGGGTTTCAATGGAAATTATTCTAGCATGTCATTTTGTTTTGTCCCCTCAGATCCACTTGGTGACTTCATTGTTTATGTGTTTTATTATATAATTCACATGATGAGGTAGAAAAACCCCATGACAAAATATCCAATCATTTCTTCAAACTAACGATAAGAGAAATCTGCAATGTAACCAACGTAAGCATGAAGATAAATGTGGCAAGGATAAAATATTGAGTATGTGAAATCACTTCAACCTTAACTACAACACTCATATCTTTGTATACATCAACGTTGAAATGCACTCTCTTTGTTTCTCTTACAAATCTTGGTGTTTTTGAAAAATCGGCCACACAAAAAATCTGGCAATTTTATCTTTAGTAAAACATGAAAATCTCTTAAAACATTCATTATTTCGAAATTCTACCCTTGTATCACCCAATTTGGGATATTGCACACAAAATGCATGTTCTGGATTTTCAAATTTCTATTGGGATTTGGTGACAACGAATTCCTCAAAGGATGGATTTGGATCTTATTATTTTGTGTTGGTTACAACCAAATAGACCAAGTCAGAATATGGATAGGGATTGCATTTAATAATCAGTTTATTGTAAATGTATATAAATACATGTAATCCCATAGAGGAAAAGAGAGAGACAGAGTGAGAACTTGCTAGTCTGTTGTAATCTTCGTGATCTAAATAATAAGACAGTTGATGCCTATGCTTGGTGGACGTAGCCCAATGTTTGGGTGAACCACATGAAATCCCTATGTTTCTTATCTGTGTGATTGTTAATTATCATATGTGAATTGTGTTTTCTACATTTGCAATTCTAGAAAGTAGTATCAGAGCTGGTTGGAGGAGCATCAAATTCTCGGAGGAGCCACAAGAGTGAAATCTTTGTGAGGTGTGTCGATTCCAACATCGCCGCAGGTCCCTCCTCTGGAAGGGTGCGACATCATACTAGTCAAACTTCATGCACATTCGAAAACCTGGAATCATCGCGGTCCAAGTGTATCGGAAGGTGCATAGACTCTTTAAGATAGTCGCATTCCAGTGGTAGCGAGATGTGCGACGACTCCTAAACAACATTCGCATGTTTCTTTTCTTTTAAATTTTTTTTAAAGGTATATAAAGAATTTTGAACAAGTCACGTGAATTTTATTTTTTAAAAAGGAAACGCGAACAAGTCAATAATTCAAGTCACGTGGAGGTTGCTTTAGAAGGAAGTACTATATTTGGAATATAGTATTTGGAATATAATATTTAAAAGAGTGGAGGAATTAAAATGTAAAAGTGGATGTTTTTTAAAAAAGTGAATCTTTTGTTTTTTAAAAGATTTTTAGTAAACCTTTAGATATTATTAAAAGGTTTTTTAATTAAACGTTTTTTACCAATTACTCCTCTACATTATTTTTTAAAAGGGGCATTGGCTATTATAAGCAGTGATTTGGACATTAGGATAGTTTGTGCTAATGGCTAAGATGCAGAGTTCGAAGTTTGAAGTTGAAAGGTTTAATGGTAAAGAAACTTTGAGATCTGGAATCTTAAGATGTGGGATTTATTGGTGCAACAAGGGTTGCAAAAAGAATTGGCAAGCAAGCCAAAGAAACCAACAGCCATGATGAATGAGGAATGGGAAGATATGGATGCAAAAGCTCTTAGTACCATTTGTTTATTTCTGGCAGATGATGTTCTATTTAATATTGTAGGAGAGGATACAACATCAAGATTATGAAGCAAGTTGGAAAGTTTATATATGATGAAGTCCTTGACGATCATAATCTACTTGAAGAGATGGTTGTACAGTTTGCGGATGAAAGAAGGTACAAAAGTTGTTGACCATTTAAATACCTTCAATACCCTTATAGTTCAATTGACTAGTATGGAAGTTAAATTCAAATATGAGGATAAGGCTATTACACTATTGTTTTTGTTGTTTGAGTCTTGGGATAATATAGTCACCTTTATTAGCTTTAGCTCAACAGATGTTTTATATTATGACTCTGTTGTGGGAGCTTTGTTGGCTGAGGAGATGAGGAGAAAATATAGTAAAGAAACCTCAACTTCAGAGGTGATGCTAAACAGAGGTCGAACTAAAGAGCAGAATGAGAGAATTTTTTCTCGATCTAATTCAAGACACAAAAAGGGTAAAGCAAAATGTTGGTACTGTGGCAAAACATGACATCTCAAGAAAGATTGTTGGAAAAAAAAGGAAACTGAGGAAAACTCTACAAAGGAAGCAAATTTGGTTGTAACAAATTCAGGTATGACTGATCAAGTTTTATCCATTTCTAATCATTTACAATATCAAGAAGAATGGCAGTTAGATTCAGGTGCCTCCCACCACATGTGCTCACATAGAAATTGGTTCATTTCTTACCAATATGTTGATGAGGGTGTAGTGTTTATGGGAAATGGTATTCCCTATAAAACTGTTGGGGTTGGCAGTATTAGAATCAGGATGTTCAATGGTATTGTTAGGGAATTAACGGATGTTAGATATGTACCTGAACTTAAATAAAATTTGATTTCATTAGGAGTGTTGGATTCTTGTGGATATAAGTATACAGGTCAAGGTGGAGCACTCACATTGTCAAAAGGTAGTTTAGTAGTGATGAAGGCAACAAAGGTTGATAACCTTTATAAGTTGGAAGGGAGTATTGAAGTGGCATCTGAAGTGACAAATGTATCTTTTTGTTTATGGAAGAAGAATCAAGTTCATAAGAGAAGAAAGAATCGCAGGTACTGGTAAATGGTAAATCATTTCCAGACTTAAAATATTTATTTCTGAATTCCTGCTTGTTTTATATCTCTGCAAGTTATGATGGTTGTATAAAGGGATGTTGTGTGTGGGATCCTACTTCTCAAAAGTTCATCATGGACAGAGATATACTATGTATGGAACAACCAAAAGGGTTGATTCAAGATCGCAACAGTAAATTTGTTTGCATGCTAGAAAATTCATTGTATGGCCTAATGGTACCCAGGCAAATATAGAAGAGGTTTGAATTCTTCATAGTGAGTCGGAATTTTTCAAAGGGTAGGAATGACTATACATTTTATAGTACATTCATAGTCTTGATGTTATTTGTTGATGATATGCTCGATGCAAGGAGAAGCATGGATAAAATCAGTAAGAAAATGACTTAGGTGGACAGGACAATTCAGATGAGGGATCAAGGAGCAACAAAACAAATTATGGGCATGGAAGTATACAGAGATGGTAATGGTAAGTTGTGGTTGGAGTTCAATATGAACATTGTAAAACCAATTTTTATCTTTCTTTCTTTCCATTATAATTTTTCTTCAAGAACAGGTCATGTCTATAAAGAAGAAAAGGTTATGTCTCGTGTAAGTTCAGTAGAAGGTTTTTTGTATGTGATGCAATGGTTAAGATCAAATGTTTCACATGCTAATGATGTTTTCAGATACATGACAGATTCAGGTGTTGCAGTGAAATGGGTGCTTCAACGTTTAAGAAGCACAAATATCACCTATAATGGTTACACTGAGATAACCTGTGATAATTGTAATGTATATTTTATAGGTGTTTTGGATAGGAGGAGATATATCACTAAATATGCCTCACAACACAATTGTGGAAGACATGTTGGAGGTGGAGTGACCCCTCAGGAAATCCAAACTTGTGTAATTCACATACGCAAGATCATGAAACCAGTTTTATTAGAGAAGCTCCAGTGGTGCTTGGCTTCTCTTGGCTTGCAAAAAAGGTGATGAACAAAAGGAAGGAGCAAGGTATCAGGTTAATTGTTGTCAAGGTGGAGATTGTTGGGATTTGGTGACAACGAATTCCTCAAAGGATGGATTTGGATCCTATTATTCTGCATTGGTTACAACCAAATAGACCAAGTTAGAATATGGATAGGGATTGCATTTAATAATTCGTTTCTTGTAAATGTATATAAATACATGTGAGCCTGTAGAGGAAAAGAGAGAGACAAAGTGAGAACATTATAGTCTGTTGTAATCTCCATGATCTGAATAATAAGACAATCGATGCCTATGCTTGGTGGGCATAGCCCAATGTTTGGGTGAACCACGTGAAATCCTTGTGTTTCTTATTTGTGTGATTGTTAATTATCATATGTGAATTTTGTTTTCTGCATTTGCAATTATAATAATTTCCTCTCCATTTGCTTGGAAAACCTGCCCGAAATCCACTTCTTGTTCATTGTGTGTGGGGGGGTCCACTATGAAATTACGGGGGGTCAATGTGTTTTTACGCTAACCATGGAAGGGGGGGACGCAATCTCCCAGCGCGTGACACGTAGCCAAATCTCATACCAGAGTTAAGCTTTGTGGCCCAACTGTGGAGCATGCAGGGGGGCCACAATCAAATAAGAGCCATTGATTTTTGTACATGCCACTTTCTCAACATTTGACTTATTAATATAAAATTTAAATGGAGGATAACCCACGTAGTTATAAAAATTCCATAAAGGTAATGGATAAAATAATGCCATATCATAAATTTTAATTTTAATTATTATTTAAAAGTTAAGTCTTTAATAAAAAGACTTATTTAAATAATAATATTTTATTTTGTAATTTTGGTTTGGCTTTGAATAATGGCAGACATTTTAAACAAGACAAAGACTTGGCATTTTGACATTGGTAGAAAGTTTGAGGGGAAAAAAAAAGAAATAGCACTGGGTTCATTGACCTAGGATTAGGACCTGGAGATAACATGAAATATGTCTGTCTTTACAAAGTTTTTCTAAGATTTTGAAAATTTTTGGTGATGTCGATTTATGTAACAACAATAGGTATGATAAATAAGCTTATGAGACAGTTATCGAATAAAAATATTTGTCCCAACCGACTCACATAGGATTTTCTTTTCAAGTTATCCTCAACCTCATGATTAATAAGGATGATTGTTAATTCCAAGCATCTAAATGATTTCAACATTCTTATGTGATGAGTTAAGAGGAAAATATGATGCCATGGTAATAATCAAATTAATAATCAAGGTAACTAGAATGAATGACTGAAAAATCATCAATTCTAAAGGATGGAAAGATGCTTTCCAACAAAGTTGGATCTTGGACCAGATCAAAAATCATGTTGATTAGTAGGACTAGGATTAAATATGTGGTCAGCCAATGAATTTATTAACAAAATTTTGGATTCCCAAAATTCTTGTCAAAGAGATCCCAGAAGAAAAAATTATGAATAGCATTGTCCAACATTGTCCAGATATAGTTCCCAACAGCAAGGATGAATATCTTATGTTGCTGCATAAACACAAGAAGAATCTAAAGTATGCAAGTTATAAGCTTGATAGGAAAACTCATCCTTACATGACTGACTTACTAGAAAATAAGATATACAACCCAACAAGAAAACTTGGCTAAGTTCATTATGCTAATTCTATACTAAGACCATGCTGGACAAAATTAATTTAAAGAAATGTTCAAGGGGAAAGAAGCCATTTGCATAACTCCAGTCCTATGATAACTTGACATCGAGAAAGAGTAAAAGGAATTGGAGAGGGATTAATCTTAGAGGGAAAGAACTCAAACATTCTAATCACTGTGTAGAGGGCATTCGAATCATAACTCAAAATTGGTCCAACTACTAAATATCTTCTAGGAATAAGCTGAGTAATATGAGGACTGTAAGTCTCGGAGAACCCATTTTCATGACAAAAGGGTACTGCATAGTTTTCTTCACTTAAAATATTCCTCTTGTAAGACAACAACTTGTCGAAAAGATTGTTTATGAGAGTCAATAGTGATAAGAAAATTTTCTCATACACAAAGAAAAGATTCGAGAGTGAGACAATTAAATGTTCCCCTTTCGTCAATGATAAATTTTTCACTGAAAAATTAGGTTCAGGAGAAGTATCATCATTCAAACCTTTTTATTTCTTTCGTCCAATAAATCTTTCTACTATTCATCCAACAAGTCTTTTATTAAAAAGATAAGGGAAAAGGGAACTAGCTAACGATCAAAAACACAATTAAATTAATCTAACAAGCTAAAAAAGAAAATATAGTTGTAATGTATTAAAAAAAAATCAATCATGAAGGCTTTATCCATGGAGTATATCTCAAAGAAGAGAAATAGGCAGCATTACCCATAAGGGAAAATAATTATTTACAATTGAATTTATTGTAAACCAAAATCAACACTGAAGTGAACAACCATGCAAAGAAAAGATACTATCCTAATCTATCCTACTTCTATCCTACACTACACCGGCTGAAAATGAACGATTTGAAATCATAATGACAATGTAGCCATCCATGTCACTCCAAACCTGCAATTACATGTTCATAAAAAATTAACAGTAGAAATTGGAGTATTGATGGACAAAAAATTCAAAAAAATAAATGATTAACAACTATATCCATCCTAATAAAGATGTCATGGTTATAATTAATGGGAAACATAGATAAGAATGACCCCTCTAACCATGCCTCAATTCTATCATAAAATTCGTTGGGACTATCATAAAATTGGTGGAGGGGATTCAAGGGAAAGTAGTATACCTGTTGAGAGTCATATATGAAACTACCCTGAAAAGTGTGTTGTGAGAGAGTCTTAGTACTAATGCAATCGTTACTTCTAGAAGACAATTCAAAACAATGAGGGCTTGACATAACCATCGGTATAAACCAAAGTGCCTCATTGTCTTGGTAAGCCTCCATGGGATCATACTTAAGTAACCAACAACTTGAAAGGAATTAGTGGTATCTAATAATATGCATGGACTATTCCCCACCATGGTGTGAAGCATATCACTAAAATTATGGCGGCAGCCACCAAAGTCATCAGTCTCTGTAGTTGTTTCATCCATTTCCTTTGATGGAAAAGATAAAGTAGGGAAATGAGAACCTAACATAACCATTGGTGTAACCCGCAATATCTCATTATCAATAGGAACACCTTCCTCTTTGTTGGCTACAAAAAATTATGAACTCAATTTGACTACACAAGAGGCTTCTTTTTTCATCACAAGGAAAGACTGGGGTCATGGGAGGGTGGGAGGATACATATACTTCTTCTGGAAAAAAATTCTCACTAATTTATATATCCCCCATAGTGAATAAGGATCCAAACATACGTTGTCCAATCGAAACATCGGTATACTCCACATTCTCATGTGAATTCAAATAATCATGTAAATATGCACTAAGGCCTAATTTGGATTCACCATCCACTAGTTGGTCCTATTCATTAGAAAGGGAAATTAAATGTAGAAGAAAATCACCGACAAAGGACATATCATCTAAATGAAATCTATATAAAATGCATGTGTACCTTATAGAAAATTATTCTAGAGATTCATTTTTCCTTTTCTAAAATTAAGAATTTCCTCACACAATGCATCATAATTATAATTCTCAAAAGCATACAAAATTTTAATCATAAGTTGTTCCCATGTGTGGATAGAAGGAATCGACAAAGTCTCACACCGGCCTTTGACCTGACCTTCAAAAGTAAGAGTGAATAACCTACGTACGACACCTTCATAAGCAATATTCTGAGAGAAACAATTAAAAAATAACTAAAGGATGTGCTTCGATGTAGATGTCTCTCCCTCACCATTGAATTTAATTCTTGACAAGAGATAACATATCTTTCTAGGAGTGTTGCGAGGTACAGAACCCAAAATTCATCTTCGTAAAGGGATTTGAGAAGGATCCATAGATGATGATAAAATAATTAACAAGATAGACTCCAGAGGTTCCTCTTGTCATCTGACCCTCATTCTAGCACCATTTTGTTGATGCGGGGAAAATTACTCATGCCGACATGAGGGAGATTTGCTCAATGGCAGGACCCAATCAAACATACACTCATTTGGTGTGGAAATACCCACCAATATGTAGGCCAGGTTGCCACTAACTATATGAATTACTCTCTGAAGAGAGGCTAAGTCATCCTAGCTATATTGAATCCTAAATGAAAATCTATTATACTATGTTGATGCAACCCTCTTTTAATGCTCAACTGTAGTCTTATTCTAACAATAACATAATCAATTACATGCACACACTTCATTTTGAAAAACAAAATTAGTTCTTATTTTACATAATTAAATCATACTAACATACTTATTCACATATATATGACCACTAGTATGCTCTCGTAAATGAGCTCATAACCCATTCATAATTATCTCCTACAAATGACAATTGATAGTAGTGACAAATTGAAAACATTTGCAGAAAATAACAAACAATAATGCACCATTGTATGAACAAATTATGAATTAGCTTGCCATTATTTTCCTTCAAAGAAATAATTCATTTGAGAAATAAAATAACAAGCAGATAGTTTTATTTTATGCCTTCAAGCCGGATAAATAGTTATACATGAGCCAATTTTGGTTCTCCAACCCCCCTCCCAATCCTCTACATGAGGCTTTCTTTTATAGAGTAAGATTGTTAATATTTTGTAACAGTGAAGGTTGTAGTTACTAATCGCTATAGTTTCCCCCTATTCTGTCTTTTTACATTCCCAATTTTCCCTTCATACAATAAACATAGAAAAGTATTTACATAATATTCCTTCCTACTTTGACCTCTTCAAGAACGTGAGAAACCAAGTCTTTGGCAATGAAGGGCATCATCAATGAAAATTTGTTCCAAATGACAAACAATGACAAACAAGCATGTTCATTTGTTTTGGGCCTCTTGCAGTTGCTTGGGGAGTTCAATCAGCTAAGAGGGACACATACATTCCCCTCAACCTTTATCTCTTATGAACACGAATAGTTATTGAACTCTGTCCATTTGCTTCATCTATGGAGCATGGTCAAAACTTGGTTATTCGTTTTGATATCAACATATCTTAGGTTAGATTGTGTATTACTGCCATCTCTCCAAGTAGAGCTTGCGCTATCGGAGAAGAAATATTTTGTTGTTTGAGAAAACAAGTGAAGCTCCTCCTGTGTTTGGTATTGTTGAATCCCGATTGTTCCTCCAGGTGGAAATTACCATGAGAATGGATCTACTTCCATGGGTGTTGCGATCATAATACTTGCACTCAATCACTCCTCATTATTAAATGAGATTTTTTATGTCTTCTATATGTTCTTTGTATCCATCTGGTGGGGTTTCTAGATAATATAATGATCCGAATTTTATGAGCAGAATGAAATTAATACAGATTATTAAAATATTATTACCACAAAATAATAGAGATACAGTAAAACTGCTTTTCTATTCAATAAGGAAATAAGATGAAACTGTAAAATGCAATGGAAAACAAGCTTGTTGGAATGGTGGCGGCTTATCTCTGAGAAGAGATGTGACGATTGCGCTCATTTGCAAGAAGATAGTTACAATGAGGATCTGAAGGAATTTTATAATAAACGGGAATGTAAAAAACCCTAGACATCCAAAAACCTAACCCTAGGAGATGAAGTGCCAAAAGTCATGTGGGCCCCGTTTGGGTAAGTTAGTACATCAACTTCCCGGGGTCGTAACTTTTGCATACGATCTTCGTTTTAGGTGCACGATAGCTCGTTGGAAAGGTCTAACCGAGAAGAAAAAAAATCTACTGGCTAATGGCAATACCACTGATAGTCCCCTGGGCCCCATATCCCCAAAAACAATCGTTTAGGGCCTCAAAACGGCCCCAGAAGTTTGGAACCCGAAAAACTGCCAAGGTGGAAAATTGTTTTTCGAGCCAGTGCAATAGGTGGGTGACCACCAATATCCACCTAGATCAATCCTCCCTCCTTAGGAAGCAATGGTCTCCATTCGTTGAGTTCCCCCATCAGATGAGAAAATTTTCGTTGAATTTGGCCACGGGTGAGCCACTTGCCTTGGTGCAGGAGCTCCCATGCTTGGATGACTCGATAAAGTTGGATCCTTTGTTTTTGAGTTCCCTTTATCTATGTGTCCACAATCTGATCACTAAATTTTTGTTACATGCAGTCAGGGTTGAGCTATGTTGGTTTCCACTGCTCTGCTATCTCTGAGGTGTCCAATAATGGTGGGAAATATGATCGAAGGAGAGCCACATTGAAGACTGGATGCAGACCAAGGAAGGGGGGGGAATGTTGAGCTCAAAATAATTGTCACCCATAGCTTGGTGATGGTGTACGACCCATAATGGAGTGGGTGAAGCTTCCTATGGGGCCCTATAAGGCGTTCTTTCTGCAAATGCAACCAAACTTTGTCGCCCACCTGAAACTTATGTGGCACTTGATGTTGATCATGGCATTGCTTGTACTTGGCATTAGACTTTTGTAGAATATCCTAAACCTGTTGATGGATGTGTTGGATCCGCTCAATGAACCAAGTGGCCCTTTTAGCTTCTAGTGGAGCGGGGGATGAGTCGGTCGAGGTGGTCACCAGGGGTAGTGCAACATCCATGGGGCCTAATAGTTGGAATCCCAATCCCACCTGAAAAGGGTTGTGTCCAGTTGAGCTATGCAAGGATCAGTTGTAGCTATGATGGACATAGGGAAGACAAGCATCCCATGTACGAGGGTGTTTTTAATTGTACATGTGCAGGATATCTACGACCATCTGATTGACAATCTTAGTTTGGCCATCTGTCTGGGGGTGGAAGGCAGTGGAGTTGGTGAGCTTGGTATCCAGCAATGACAAGAGGTTCGACCAAAATGAGATGAGGAACCGACTGTCACGGTATGAGATAATGGTTTGTGGGATCCCAAAATGTACCCATAATCGTTCAAAGAAGCGCTTGGTATTGGCTTCTATTGTGATGTTCTTCTTGCAAGCGACTAGAATCGCCATCTTGGAAAAGTGATCAAAAAACACAAAACACATTCATTTCCCCTCTTGGTGGACGGGAGGCCCAACATGTAGTCCATTGATATGGATTCCCATGACCTGTTAGGAGTAGGAAGAGGGGTGTACAGACCCTATTTCTTAGTGGTTGGTTTGGCAATAGCGCAGGTGGTGCAGGACCTGATATACTCATCAACATCCTATCGAAGTTTCGGCCAGTAAAAATGTTTCTGCAGCACTGCCACTATATTTTCGACGCCAAAATGTCCTATTACCAAACTGTAGTGAGCTTCCCAAATCATCTTTGTGTGCTCGCTTGATGGAACATATAGATGGCCTAGATGACACAGCAACCCATCCTGAAGATGGAAATTAGCGACCACTGAGTTGGCGCCCAACATTTGGTAGGTGGTGGAGAAGTCAGGGTATGTCTCATAGAGGTGGGGCCATCCAGAGGTCTCATGGCCACAAGAGTCTAGCACCGTGGTGAGTGTCGTGACTAGAGGTCCGCTAAGGCAGACAACAACTCGATTGGTACTTCTTTTTTTATACTTGATGTTGAGGTGGAACTATTGTAAGTATGTTGACCACTTCTGATGGCGGTCATTATGTAATTTTACTTGGCTCTGCATGAACTATAGTGGCTTGTGATCAGTGTGGATGACTGTCTCCTTCCCACGAATGTAATTTATCCACTGGTGTCAGTCTTGCATAATGGAGTACATTTCTTTTTTGTAAGTAGGGTACTTACAAACAACATCTGATACCGTCTCACTATGATATTCCATGGGGTGGTCGTGTTGAGTGAGAACAGCGCCGACAACATAATCTGAAGCATCTGTCTCAATCTTAAAGGGATATCGTAGGTCTGATAATGAAAGTATCAGGGATGAGCACAAACGCTTCTTCAATTCATCGAAGTGTTGTTTTTGGGATAGGCCCCACACAAATTTTGTCTTATCGCCACCCCTGGTTACTTGGCTGAGGGCCCATGCGATATGAGAGAATCCCAGCATCAACTTGCGATAGAAATTGGCGAGGCCCAAGAAGATCTGAAGTTCAGTGAGTGTGGTTGGGGCTGGCCAGTCACGGATGACTTGGATCTTGGTTGGATCCACATGCACACCATGTTGATCAACGATGTAGTCTAAATAATGGACCTTGTCCATGTCGAAGGAGAATTTTTCCAAGTTTTCATATAGTTTGTGATGTCGCAGGGTGTGCAGAACTTGTTGAATATGTTGCAAGTGTTCCGCCCAAGTCTTGTTGTAGATGAGGATTTCATCTAGATACACCACTACAAAAGTATTGGTGAAAGGTTGTAGGATATTGTCCATCATCCTCATAAAAGTTGTTGGAGCATTTTTGAAACCAAAGGGCATGACCATCCATTCAAAAAGACCTTCTTTTGAATTGAAGGAAATCTTCCAGACATCTATCTGTTCTATTGGGACCTGGTGGTAGCCAAACTTTAGATCAATCTTACTGAAGTATTTGGCCCCCATGAGCTTATCAAGGAGGTCTTCGATTCGGGGAATCGGGTACCGGTTTCAGACTATGATTTTATTTAGGGCCCGGTAATCAATGCAGAGTCTCCAGGTTCCATCTCTCTTTTGTACCATCACGATTGGGATCCCGCAAGGCGATGAGTTGGGATGGATGTGCCCCTTGTGGAGCAGTTATTGGATCTGCCTCTTGATCTCCTTGTTTTCTAACAGAGAGTGGCAGTAGACTGGCCCATTGGGTAGTGGTGTGTCTTGGGTCAGATCGATAGGATGCTTGACTTGGTAGTGCATAGGTACCCCAGTAGGAGAGGAGAAGATATCTGAGTATTCTTCCACAACCTTATCCACTTGCTTTTGTTGTGTGGAGAGATCAGTTGTGGAGGCCCTAGATGTGGATGTGATCTTTTGCTCACTCTAAGAGCGAACCACGAAGAAGATAAATTTTCTGGTCCAAGAGATGACCTTCTTGCATTTCTTGGCAGAGATCAAGGAAATAGCACTAGGAGGGGTTGCCTCGGGTATCCTGTACAATTTCATGTTCAAAGTAATAATAAAACTACAAGGCCTATACTCATATACAACATGACGTTTCCATATATAAGGTTGGCCCAAAAGAACATTAAAAACTTCGAGAGGAGCAACATCACACAATACCTCATCTTTGAAGGGCTTGATGTCGTACGACAATCACCATTGTTGGTTGATGCGGAGATCGCTTCCTTGGTGGAGCCATCCAATGGTGTAGGTTTGTGGGTGCAGCATTGTCGGTAGAGCCAACCACTTGACGACCTCTGCTGAGATGAGGTTCTTCTGGCTACCACTATCAATGATGAAGTGCACCAGGGTGCCTTTTACCCACATCTGTGAATGGAAGGGGCACTGTCCTTCTTCTGGCTTGTCTGGTTCACCAGGATGGAGCTTGGTGGTAGCAACGGTGGCACTGGGTTCTACGTCAATGATCCATATTCCCCTTTCTGGTTCTAACTCAGAGTCAGAACCCACATTTATTTCAGAGGCTCTCACTTTGGCCATCAGCAATTGCTTTGAGCGGTAGTCGGCAATGTTATGCCAAGGGATCTTATGAAAGTCATACCACTTCTCAATATCTTTTTTTGTCTTTCTAGTGTCCTTTGCTTGCAGCTTGGCCTGGTTGTCCTAATATTTTCCATATTTTCTCTGTCCTTTTTTCTGTGGATTGGGGCCACCCTTTCCTACCTTTTGCTATGAGGGGTTCCCAGGCCCAAATTATCGCGTCTTTTGTTTGAGATTCTGATCGATTTTGATGACATATCAGTAGGCCGCGCCCAAGGACGAGATTTCCAAAAATTCCATTTTGGTCTAGATATATCTATGTAGAGCACCACAATACTGTTGAAATAATGTAACTGCAAAGAGTATTCTTATTAGTATTGATATTTTATTCATAGGATCAATCCCCATTGTGGATTGATCATGTCGGATATTGTAATAGGACCAAATCCCCTTTTGCGGATTGGTCAAAAGACAATTGTAATAGGCAGAATAAGAAGTCAGCCCCCGCAGTTAATTAAGAGACCCAGAAATATAATAAAGGTGGGTTTACCCACCCAGATTGAGAAGTCGACCCTGCCAGTGAAGAGACACTTCATACCTGCCAGAACTTGTATAAATAAAGAAGGCTATTCGTACACTTCACGAACTCATTAGTATCCTTTAGTGGGTATGTATACTATGTATCATTCATTGATGATTATTCTCGTAAAGACCTAGATATATTTGAAGTGTTCAGCAAGTTCAAGGAGTTCAAAGCCTTGATAGAGAATCTTTCTGAAAAGAATATTAAGATACTCGGGTCAGATAATGGAGGAGAATATACCTCAAAAGAGTTCGTGAACTTTTGCAGATATGTTGGGATCAAGAGGGAACTCACTACTCCCTATAATCCTCAACAAAACGGTGTAGCTGAAAGGAAGAACAAAACAATTATGGAAGTTGTGAAGGCTATGATCCATGATCAAGAACTTCCTATGTGCTTATGGGCAGAAGGAGTAATGGCAGTTGTTTACGTGTAGAACCGATTATCCCATAGCGCACTTGGGCTCAAGACACCAAAAGAGATGTTCACCGGAAAGAAGCCAGAGGTAAGCCATCTCAAAATATTTGGTTGTCCAGTGTTTATTCATATACCTAAAGAAAAGAGAAACAAGTTGGACCCTTCAGGAAAGAAGGGAAT
>WSFP011464056.1:0-18558 GCA_009831015.1 Picea engelmannii
TTAGGACCTTAACATAATGTACAACACTACTTGTAGGCAGGAATGAAAAGAAGTATGCATAGTTAAGCAAAGTTAAATGAACTCCATTAATCTTCCATTAGAAACTAACTTAAGGTTAATCTTAAGAATATCTTTCCTAACTCTTCTTTACGATATGTAATATGCTTCATCCCATAGGTGGGGCCATGTTCTTAACCGTCTTGTCAGCCTAATGTGTGAAATTTATCTATACACTTGGAAACTATAAATATTAGTTTATTGGAAGAATTGACTAGTTTCCTATATCTTTGATTGTGAAGTGTCACAATACTTAGGAGTGGGGGAGAGTTTCCTGAGATAAAAAAACACTAAAAACTACCCATTAGTATAGAAATCCCATGAGAAGAGGAAGTAGGATTTCTCTCAAAATTCTATCATACTATATTTTTTATAATATTCAAGGCTATTATGGAAACATTCAATTATATTGGCATGATAAACCTTATACTTTTGGCATAATTCTGTGTGTATAATTAATTAGCTTGTTGTACATCACACTTTATAGTTTTTTTTGTGGCCTATGTTTATGTCTAATATAAGGGAGGACTGTTTACACTCAAATAATCCTTGTAACAGTTATAGTCTGATGACAAAGGAAACTAAGATGGATGATAAAATCCTATTTGCCCTCTTGTTCACCATGCCTGCCAGGAATCTTCCAATCTAAGTAATCTGGAAGAATGCTCTCTTACTATTGTATAGTTTTCACTTAAACAAAGGACCGGATGGAGTACCATATGGAGGACCGGATGGACTTCCGGATAAGGTATTGTATCAAATCTTGCAACTAGAAATATGATTTTCATGCTTTAGTGATGAATCGGATATGGTAGTTTAGTGTTCAATGATATGAATAAATTCCAGATCTGATCTATTTTGATGTGCTTAGTGATTGAATGCATTATATCTAGTTGAATACCACGTTGTTCCATAATAAGGGTTTGATCCTGCGATGTGAGTAAAGGTAAATTATTGATGAATATTAACTTCTAAGTTCTTTGTTAGAGTGTTGTAATCACATATTTGTGTCCCAGCTAGGCTGGAGACACTTGAGTCCTGCAACCATCCCTGCCTCTACCTAGGGTGAGACTTCATCTGCTTTGCAGGTGTTACTGAAAGGGTCGGTAGTTAGGGTTTTGTTGGTGTGTTGTTGAAGTGTTGAACCCTGGATCTTCCCCTGTGCCAAAAAATGGTTATGTTGCTGGGAACTGAAACTATGATTGTTGGGAACTGGGGAAAAAAGAAAGGTATGTGCGTAGATCTGTTTTTTAGTGCATAGTATTCTACTTGATTTGTGAAGCTCTGTGCTAAGAAAGGAAGTAGATCTGAAGGAAAGAGGTAAGATATGAAAACTTGGTGCTATGAGAAAGGTAAGATATGAAATATTGGTGCTCTGAGAAAAGTAAGATAAGGGATTTTTTTTTTTCAAAAATATGGATCTAGGTATGTTTGATAAATTTTCTCCTAGCTTGAAAACTAGGGCATAGTTAGAAGAAAGAAGATTTGATATGAGTAGATATGATAGAAATAGTGAAATATATGTTATTCATATGCATATAAAGAATGTTTGGACTAACAAATGGATGGAGGATCCTAGAACTAATACTTTTTAGGTTAGTTACTGTGATCCTAGAACGCAGTACATGAAAGGTTGGGTGTCATTTAAAAGAAAGAAAGGATTAACCCTTTGTTACAGTTGCAGAAGACCGGGACATCTGGCTAAGGAATGCCCTGATAGAATACCTAGTTGTCGTTGTTGTAAATCTATGGAACATGAAGTTTTGGATTTCCCTAGAAGGATTGCTAAAGTTGAAAAGATGAATATGAGATAAGAAAACCATGAGAAAGGCCAAGAGACTAAGACTATGGCAGAATCCCAGAAAGAATCAGAGATTGTATTAATGTAGATGAGAGAAACCCCGAATGATCACAGAAAAACCAATCTATCAGAGATCCTAAGATAAAGAGTGCATATAATCAAGAATAAGAGACTTCGACATAGACTGTGTTCTGGATGAGGAAACACAGGTGAATATCATGACAGAAAGAACTTGGGAAATTTTGGAAAATTTGCTATGATTCCTTCATTGGGAGGAATAGGATTATTTAGAGGAGAGCTAATAACCCTATGTGGAAGAATTACCCAGACATCTATGAGTACTCATGGAAATTTGAAGGAGGAAGAATTTGAGGTCGTTAAATTTATTGAGGACAACGCCCCATTTTCTATGTTGCTAGAAAAAGCTTGGATTCAGAAAGATCAGATTCAAAGAAAACAAGAGGAGGAATATCTAGAACAAAAAAAGAAAGAATTAAAGGATTTCATGACTAGGAGAATAACACACATAATAGAAGAATTGGATAACAAGTCAAAGCTACTAAGGATCAGAGACTTGGATGTCGAAGCTGACAAAACACAGACAAAATTGAAAAAAATGTCCATATAGGAGGGTAGAGAACCTACCCCAAACAGAGAAGAAGTATCATCCTTGAACCCTATGAAATACCATCAACAACGTGAAGTTACTATGCCAAGAGAAGATAAGAATAAAAATGGAAAAAGAAACCCAATAACTCAGATTACAGGAAAGAAGGCTAGAAAGATCAACAAGAAGAAAGAAAAGTTAGAAAAAATGCAAGAAGTTCCAGAGAAGACTTCTCAAAAGGAAGGTTTCCAGAAATTTAACTTCATTGGAATATCAGTACAACACAGATTGGCACTTCACCATGACGAAGCAATATGACCGTTGGAAGTATTATGACCATTCGATCGACGCTCCAGAATGGTTAGGAAAGCAGTTATGGCTCGAAATCTCACCATTGGACCATTGGGACCACGCCATAACAGATGGAATTGCATTAGTTAAGGATTTTCGACCCACCCATTGGAAGAGACCATTACAAAATTGTGTATTTATTCCGTTGATCATTGCACCGAGAACACTTTTGCAAATAGTGATTATTTGAGCCCACATAAAGATGACTACTACCCCACTATGTTTATTGAGACTTCGCCACTTTCTCTATTTCATTGAGTGTTTGATCACTGACCTAAGATACTTGATATCAAGCATGCATGTTGAACAACATTAGCATAGTAGAAAAGTCTGTTGAAGAAATTATAATCGACCTCATGGCTGAGAAGGTGATGTTTGTAGGAGTTCAAGCCTCATCGACGAGAGGAGTGCAAGCCTCCTCGTCAAATGCTCACGGATCTAGACCATCCTGAGCTGGGATCAAGAAATGCACTAAGAATCATGGTGACTTTGCGAATATGAAGCTAATCCCATCCATCCTTCCTGACTACATCCCACCCCTCACCGGTGTGGTGAGTTGTGATAGTGTCCCGAGGGACTTCGACTACACATTGATTACTGTGTACCTCTTGAAGGGAATATGTGCAGTTAAAACACAACTGGATAAGATTATGACATTTGAGATCAACGACTATAATATAGGAGACTGGAAGAGCTATTTCATGCTCGTACCTCACAAATAATTGACCAAGATGAAGGGAAAGAAGTCGAAGATCATTCCCCAACCGTGGTCCATGAACATCGCGTAGTCCACTATTCTGAACGTAATAAACATAACCCATTTTGGAAGGAATCGGGAGGTTAACACGTGCACTAAACTTCTGTTGTCATGCTTTCATGGTGGTTATGTCTGGCTGGATAGAACCATTACCATCGATCCGGAGTTGATCCATAGAATCACCAGATTAAGCATGGAGGGACCAGGCCCACAGGAATGTTATCCAGGGAAGGCTGTAGACTGTGCCTTGGCTAAGAAAATCAAAGACACCTATGGTGATGTGGAGAAGGGGAAGTGAGGCTACAAGGTAGCCTCCATCCATAATGTCACAGTTCGCCTCGCTTTCCAGTTGATGGATGGTAAATTACTCTGGAAGAATAGACCCACGCAAGTCATAGGGTTTTTCATTGTCCTCGCCGAAAAATGCATGGAAGGGCTACAAATGAATTGGGTGATTTACCTAGTTAAACAATTAGAACAAGACTACCACAAAGCTCAATATTAGGGCTATGAGTTCCATTTCAATTGGCTCTTGATCCTCATCTCCTTCATTGCTTGGGATATGCCAGAAGGAGAGACCTTCCCTGACATTGAGACATTTGAGGCATTAGCTGCAAAGTTCACCACACTCTGGTATTCAAGAGACATGTTGAAACAATGGCAGTGGAACATAGTGTTCGACACCTAATACCTGTAGTTTAAGAGGGCTATCGATTCTTTCCCTCATATGACACATGACACCCTTGATAGGTTCAGGTCAATAGTGAACTTACACGCAGATAGGCATTTTATTTATATCATTGCACATGGAGATGAGAATAACTAAGAACTACAATCATACTACAATATTAAAAAAGAGGACATGGAATAAATAATTAAGGAATTCCCCGCAAAGTGCTTTATACCAGTCAACTAGGCCGAACTGTCTGACCCTGACCTAATCAGAGGTCTGATGGTTACTCACGAAGAGTATGATGCACCGGGAAGCAACAAAAGGAAGAAGAAAGAAGAGGTATAGGAGTTGAACATTGTATCAGATGAAACTACTTCATAGTCACCAGGAGGAGGAGGTGATGACAAAGTAGACAAAGAAAAGAACAATGGGGAAGAAGATAAGCAGAAGCAAGGCAAAGTAACACCGCCTAGGGATCCCATTGATAAGGTTGAGGCCTCCAAGAAAAGAAATTTTTCCCCCATGAAACCTTTGTCATGGAAGAAGTCCAAAGCTAGCAATCCCAAGATGGAGACTGTACTTACGGTGGATGAGATTGACCTAATCATCGATGTTGTCTCAGATACCTCAGAAGATATTCTACAACACAATGAAGAAAAACAAGATACCATGTATGAAAGAATTGAAGAAAATCTGTGAGGTGTACAACAAGCCCTTCATTCCAGCCATGCATTGTCCACTATGGCCACACCATGAGAATAAATGGAGTTGGGAGATGAGCCTACCCAACTCCACAGAATAGCTTATGCAACTGAATCTCTCCTTCGTCATGTCCAAGAAGAAAAATAACGGGCCACATAGACCTTGAAGCAAGTAGAGGAAGTTATAGAGCAACACCAGGTCGCACAGCAGGAAAAAGATGAACTCCAAGTGAAATTCACAGAGGATAGAGTGAAAATTTACCAGGAAAAATAAAAGTTGCTCGCGAAGCATGTCAGAGTTAAAGAAGCAGTCAACAGAGCACTTTTCTCTATGATAGTCTTGGATCAAATGGAGGAATACCCAGTGGAGAATCAAGTAGTGAAGCTTGTTGAAGCTATCCAACAACTTCAATAAAGAGTAGCAGAACTAGAGCTACAAACAGTGCCAAGCACTCCATAGGAAGTGTGAGACCAGAGAGAAGAATTCACCCAAAGTGCAATCCAGAGAATCAAGGCCTTAGCCTTGGAATGTAAACAACTTAGCAGTCAAAGTGCACAGACTTATGAGTGCCTTACAAAGGACCCTGAACTAAAGAGACTAGAGTCACATCTCTAGGAAGAAAAGAAGAAAGAAACAAATGTAAAACCGTAGTTGAAACTCCTGTCAACAGTTGAGAGAATGAAAATATCCCAAGAATAGTGCATGACTCCGCAATAGTTCCATGCCATATAGAGAAAAGTCATGGAAGTGACTCAGAATCTCTAGCCAGTCCAGGATGCAACCTACCTACATTTTGAGGAAATTGAAGGATGAGGAGAAAATATGGAACAAGTAGTCACTTCGGTAGAATAACAATTGGAGGGACTCGTAATCAAGGCAGTTATTCAAGAGTTCATTGAGCAGGAGGCTCTGGCAAAGAAGCAGGTCAAAGCATCTCGAGCCAAGATGAAGGCTTTTGAGGCAGAGTTACCTAGATCAGAGTGACTCAGGATGATTCATAGGTGAGTGTTGGGGGGCTGTTGGGCCTTGACCAATTTTTGGAGATCCTTGGTCATGTTTGACCTCTTTTGAGACTTCGATGGGATATTCAAAGGTACAACACAATTTGAAGCAGAGATCATGGGATCTTGCCCCCTTTTTAGGGATTTTTAGGTTTTGGGCATATGTAACGGGTATGGGAATGTCAGCCCATGGGTTTACCCATGTTTAGGACCCTTTTGTATAGTATAAATAGAAAGCTAGGTGATGTAAGTAAGGGGGGGGGTTAATGATGCTAATGTTCTAAGTGAAAGTGATTGTAAGAGGCTCTATTCTTAGTGTATGTTGAGAATTGTGGAGCTAAGTGCACGTCATCTATAGGTCTTCGTGCACAGACTATGAAAATCTCGGTGATGTCACCTAGCTTCATGCACATATTTCTTTTCCTCTGCGGAGTAGGGTTTTGATGCTCTGTGCATGTAAGAAACTTGACATAAGATAATAAGAAGAGAAGAAGAGTTGGTGCACATAGCCCCATGATGGGGGTGAACCACGTATATATTGTGTTATGGTTACTTTGTGCTTTGTGGTTGTTACATTGTGCATATGATTTATGCTTAGTGAAATAGTATGTGTTTAGATGAATTTGATATGGTAGTGTAGTTCTGAATGATATGAATGAATGCCAAATCTAATCTATTTTGATGTGCTTAGTGCTTGAATGTGTTAGACCTATTTGAATACCGTGTTGTTCCATAATAAGGGTGTGATCTTGCGATGTGAATAAAGGTGAATTACTGATGAATATTAACTACTAAGTGATTTGTTAGAGTGTTGTAATCACATATCTGTGTCCTAGGTAGGTTCCAGACACTTGAGTCCTGCAACCATCCATGCCTCTACCTTGTGTGAGACTTTATCTTCTTCGTAGGTGTTGCCAAAAGCGCTGATAGTTAGGGTTTTGTTGGTGTGTTGTTGAACCATTGAACCCTGGTGTTATAACCCTAATTTTCACCAGACATGCTTACCTGGCATCAGGGCATCTTAAATTCCTTCTTTGCCAAAACACTGCTGAACAACTCTTCTTAAAAACCCCTTTTATAAAGGCCCATGCACCTTGCTTCATTACTGCACATGTGTACACGGTAGCTGAACCAAGAAATCCCGTGTGTACCTACAAAAGAATGGAAAAAGGAAAGTTGTTGATGGAACACACAACTTTGGGTAAGTTAACTAAACCTTTCATCCATGCATGGTCGGTCACCTGACCAAATACCTAGCTTCTTATAGCCTATAAAAGAAGGGGTAGGGGTCCCATTTGAAAGGAGGAGAATCATAGTAAAGAAACTGTACTCGATTGAGCATTCCCTTTGTCCCAACCTTTATCCATCCTTGTGCAAAGAGAAGTATAGAGAAAAGTAGTTGGAAGATAGTGGAAGAAGATCCCAGGACCAAGATCAAGGAGCAGTAGCTGACTTTATCATTGTAAGGTATCATTGTGAAGTTAATAAAAGAATTGATTTTCCCATCCTACCATATGAGATTGTCATTATTGGAATATTGATTGTATGATTGATTAAATCTCTAACCCGTTATTTCATAGATCAAATGCATGTGGAGTTCTTTTCTTGTCTTTAGTGAATGCAGGTCAGCATTGGGAGGAGAATTGCAGTCAAAGAATGACCAAGCGCAAAAAGGGATCGACATCAAACATGGAGAATAAGGTATGTCAACTTAATCTCTTCATCCTTGTATTTACATATGAGTAATGGGGGTCTAGGCATGGAATGATGGTAAAAAGTAAGAATCTTTAGTTCATTTATGAATGCATGATAAAACCCTTAGTGTTAGTCCGTAGGAGGGATTTCCCACCCACAACAGAATTGGTGACCATACTAGGGAACTCTAGGGTTTCTGGGAATGTTTTTTCTTGGGTATTTTTAAGAACTGGTTTCATTTCTTGTTTTTAAAGTTTCTGCAAAAGTCTGAGCTAACAGAGATTCTAGTCTTCCATACCAGTTATTTATGTTTCTTTGTTTGACTGCATTTTTTTTTGAGACCCACAGAGGTACACGCGGCTTGTATAAGGTCTTCATGTGTGTACCCCTGCCCTACCTTCTCACAGTATACATGTAAACACTATATGAGGAAGTGTCATTCATGTCTATGATTCCAGAAAATTTCTTTTAGAGAGGCATTCATCATCTCCCCTGTTAGAAATAATCCTTCTCAGGGGTTTTCTGGAACTCTTTCTAGTCTTTGTTGTTTGCAGTCCATAGCTTAGGTTTCACCTCAGATTGGTTTGTTCTATGAATTTTTCCTTGAGTGGTTTTATTTTTTCTGTTAAAGTAAGTGTCTGAGTCTTCAAGAGATCATGGTTCTCAGTACTAGTAGTCTCTACCTGGGTTGGATTGCTTGGCATTTCATTTGTCTTAGAGTTTCAGAGATACACGTGGTCTGTATAAGGCCATCACACATGTACACGCGCTTTGAATTTACAAAACTTGCATTCACACACTTGTTGTTGAACTGTCAGCAGTGTGCTTGTGGAGAAAATTTTTGTTGAAGGTGAGGTAGTCATCCTTTCCTTTGACAAGATTTATACCTCTCAAGTTTTTCTGTCTCTGTCATAACGGTCCATAACTTAGGTTTGATCACAGCAATAGCTTTCTTTTTCATTAAGAATTTTTCCTCAAAAATGTCTTTTTATAGGGTTTTTAGACAAGTGTGAGAGTCCAGTTTTAATTTTCTTGTGTGTGATTTTTAAAGTGACTCTTTGCGATCTGCGCTTAGGCCAGAAGTTTTCTTGGTTTTTACTTGTCGATATTTTTCCTTTTTTCTTTGTGAGAATTCAAATAAAAAAAAATCTTTTATTTCTTTGTTTGGTTAAATAGTGTTGTTTTTCATTAGTAACCAGGGAAAAGTTTTTTCTTTCATAAGTTATTGATGGTTTACTTAAATCATGAGTAGCTCGTAGTCGAGTGAAATCCTTCTTTGAGTTTGTTGTTCAAAGATCTTAGAAAAATTTTAGTTTGAAAAGTTGTTTAAGATTTGAGTCAAGAGAAGTTATTTTCTTTCCATATTTCTATTTGTTTTACTTTCGTCTTTCAAACATCACTAGTTTCAATTTCATAACCTTTGACTTAAGACAAGCCATAAAAATTAACGATAAATCTAAAATTCGTTAGACTTTTTATGTTTGTAGGGTCAACCAACTAGTTTAGGGTTAGGGCCTTGAATTAGGTTGGAGAGGAAACTCTTCAAGGCCATTAAATCAAAAATTGGAGTCTCAGTTAGGGAGTGTCAAATTCCAGTATCATGAAATTTATCCAAGACCCCCCTCTAACACATGGGCTAAACATGATGTCGCATGTGGAATGGTAGCAGAGATAACCCCTCCAAAGTTGGACCAATCGTAGTGGAGAACACATATAGAGGGCTTGTCTTGGGATTCTGTCGATTGCATTTTCCATGGAGCTTCGTGGGTCTCGAATCTGTTAGAGGTCCTCAGTTGTATTCCAAACCACTTGAATTCAATACCCTTGAGAGGTTTTGGGCTTGATACCCTGCTCATTGTGGTCTACCCGACTTTCGACTGTACCCGCCTAGTGACTGTTCGTGCATTGGCAACCTAGTTGCCTATATTTTTTAGAGACATACACAGGTGACTGTGGGGGTATACTGTGGTACCTAGGATAGACATTGGGCCACGCTTTGAAGATTATACCTGGAGGATGCTTCCGTTTTCGATTTGCACTTGCACCAGTAACTTGCTCTAGTGTTGGTTGTTGTAACTGTTCTTCCAACTAGTTTAGTGTTTGCTTGTTTTATCTTAGAGGGACCTTTTTATTATGTGTTGTCCTTTGAACGAATAGAAATCCCTAGTGTGTCTTTGATATTCTCACACAATGGAGGATCACGATCTTCGTCGGTCACGAAGGCTTCTGGGCCTATCATCGGTTACATTGGAGCCACCTCTGCCACCAATAAGGCTAAAGATAGACCAGCAAGGGTCTTTTGAAGTGATCGGGTTACAGGAAACTGTACCCAACCAACATCTAGAGAAAATGACCATTTTAGACCTTGGAGTGAAATCTCTTGGTCCATATGAAACTCCAATACTAATCTTTCGACATGCATCATCTTCAGATTCACCCTTATGAGTGTCAGACAGTGTCACACGTAGCAATGGAAACAAAATTTTCCACTTCTTCTGGGAATTCTTCAATTCCCACTATGATTGTCGCCACAGGGGATATTCCACGTCCAAACCCACCATCACCAGTCTAATCCACCATGGTCTCAAACGCCTCTACCTTGAGCAATGGTCCAATCCCGTCTATGGCAGCAGTCACTGCCCCTTTCACACCAAGTGCGATAGGCCCTCCATTCTCATACGAGATGCCTAGCTCAGGTACAAGTCCTATACTTTCCTACTCCACTTTATAGACTTTAGGTCTAGGGGTAGGGAGCTCTAACGCTCCTCTGTAAAGACATATGGGGGGCACTCCATCTCCTTTTAATGATTTCCCTTATGGGGGAGTTCATATACCTCCTTTGTCCCCTTTTCTCGGTGGCACCCACCAGCAATCTACTGAGCCACCCACACACCATAGTTTATTTGGGGAAGGGAGTCAAGGACAACCTTCTCATAATATGCCAGTAGTTTCAACATTTTTTTATTTTTTTAGTGCATTTGGTAACAATGCTTTCTTGTCCATTTCTTTCCCGACTAGGGGCAACCCTAGTTACGAACAACCTATTCCTATGCAGGGTATTATTCCTGCACAGGGGGCAAACCCAAGAACTTCTTCCACATCAGGACCTTGGAATTCTTGGCAGGGATCAGTTCCCTTGTCAAGAATGTCGATCTGGGGAAATTCTTTTCACAACCAATGGAACCCCGGACAGGGTGCTATGCCCATGGGATCGACATGGGGCAACCCTTCCCAAAGTCCTCTAAATGTAATGCATGCTAAACCATCTACGTCCTATTTTTGGAATCAGTCAATGATGTCTCCTCACACACAGAATCCGTACACTGGTCATGGCCATGGTTTTTACCAGAACCCAACCCAACAACCAAAATTTTCCTGGAAACCTAGTGCTATTCAAACTCCAGGTCCCTTTTTCCATGGTTATCACCAACAACCCAAACTACCTTTCCTGACAACCTTGCATTTTCCAGACTTGACAAGGTTGTTGAATGACCCTATCTGTCACGATCCATGTTGGCCCCCTATGCTGACGAGATTGCCTTCGGACATACCACAATTTGAAGCCAAGCCTAACGAAGATCCAGGAGATCATGTGACTACTTTTCACCTTTGGTGCTCGTCTAATTCGTTAAAATATGACTCTGTACAGTTGCAATTGTTTCAACGTACTCTCATTGGGAGTGTTGCAAAATGGTACATTGATCTCGATTGCTCATGATACTCTTCCTTCTATGAATTGGAAATGGCTTTCCTAAACCATTTCCAATTACCTCTGAGATACAACGTTGGCACAAAATTGCTGGCCAATTTCAAATAGACAAAAGAAGACCATATCTCTGATCACATCTGAGAATGGAGATGTCATAAAAGTTTAATTAAGGTGACAGTACCACCAGCATTCCCGCTTGAGTGGTTCCTTAAGTCTTTCATCCCACAGTTATCCAAAGACGTCGTGATGTCAAGAGTGTTTTCCGAAGAAGATGCCATCATGAGAGCTCAACATCTTGAGCTAATCTACTCTCAGTCTGGGTTATTATACGAGATCTTTCCAGATGCGCCACACTCAATACTTGATAAAACCAGACAAAGAGTTGGACCACATGCCGATGGTATTGTTGGTTCAGCACAAACAAAGTTCGTTGAGCAACTAACAAAGTAATTGCAACAATTTTCTAGACAACACATAAGGGCCATCCAAACTACTTTTTTGGCTGCTCCACCTACCCAAACGTTGGAGGTACATATAACCCAATCGACAAATCCAAAGGGCACCCAACAACCTGAAGGAAAGAAAAAAAATGAAAGAAGGGTAATGGGGATAAGAAACCCACTAATAATTCTAGTGGGGGAAATACTGAGAAACAAAAGGCAAGCTATCCGTGAAACCTGTGCGTGGAAGACCACCCAACCCACCAATGTCATCATCTTGCAGAGGCCCAAAGGTTTGTGACACAACAACAACCTATTGTGTTAACCAATCCATTTCAACATGGGAAAAACCTAACCCAAGCCTATACAAGTGCGGAAGGGGGCAATCAAGGACCCTCTCCTTTGTTATCAGATAAATCGGTAGGTGTAGACACTAACTAATCTCCCTAGATGCACCTAGATCTAGAACAAAACACACCAGAACATGACACTTTCCTTAAGTTTTAAATATTGAATTTACTAACTAAAGAGGGATAGGTGACATACCGTTTAAACACTGCTTCCTTTCACCATTTCCATCCTAGCTCCATTCAAACACTCATAAAATGATGATCGTACAAAAGAACACAACCAACCAAAGTGATAGTAATAACATAAACTCAATATACACCTATGTATGTGATCAAGGAATCATACAATAAAACACAACAAGCTTTATAGGAAAGAATCATATTATTGTATCATATTAAATGTGAAAGAGAGATTACAACCATGGCCTTGATGTTGTAAGGTCCCTTCCGACTGTCCTTTGTTCCCCACACACTTATTGCTCCAAGGATTCTGAGACCATGGATCTGATAGCTACTCACAATCTATCTTGACAAAGCAAATCTCAAAGCCACTCTAACCAAGCTAACAATCCCAGGCCAAAAACCACTAACTTTATCCATGAGAGCTCCTCTCCTTTTATAAGTTGAAGAGGATAAGGTGAGGAGGTTAGGATGATCCCACTAAATCATGAAAGTGAGTAAGATCTAAACCATTCGAATTCCACCTCATCATGGAAGTTTCTCCTTCTAGAAGCATCGAGAATATGTTCATTTTTCCCACGTATGAACATTATCAAACCCTACTTATAGAGAAACCTGCAAACCTCTCGCAACCCAACTATGATGCAACCTTCGAGAATTAGGCATTCGTGCACCCTAGCCATAGTGGAGCATGTGAAAATAATCTTTAATAGGGTTTTCATAAAGGAAAATGCAACTTATTTTCTCAGGAAAAGTTCTTCTCCCTTCTTTCTTTAGGAACTCAGGCCACTGACCCCTCTGAAGACTACAGATAGGTTTACATCATTAACAGTCATAGGGATGATGAAAATAATGTGTAACAGAGAGCCCCCCAAAGTATGAAGTTAGAACAGAGTGATAGCTGAAATACTTTATTGAGTGTGTGTAGGGAACAAGAAACAGTCGGTCAGAAACCTACCAACAAACAAGGAAATACAGTACAATAATATATCATCACTGAGGTAGGCATTCTCATACTCAGAATACAAATGACTCAAATCATAAATGTCAACATGTGAAGATCCATGTCAAGTAACACAGGTCATGGACACCAAACATACACTGTGGATCCATGCCGATATGACTCAAATCTGAACATAGCCACCAAAAATACACTGTGGATCTATGTGTTAAAGACTCAAATTTGAACATAGCCACAAGACATACAATGTGGATCTATGCAATAGTACAAACTGAATATACTCCACTGCAACCTGAATTTGTCAGAAAAGATCTAGGGTCTTCATCTCCACCACTCTATAGTACGAATATAACCATGCAAATACATGTGTTGAAGTTGAACATGGTACAAACCACTTTATTACCGATCATTAGTGAATACCATTAACAAGTGTGAGAGAAATCACCATTAATGTCAATGACTCCGAAGGTACTCTAGTACAATCCAATGAATGTGAATCAATGAGTTGAGGTTGAACACTCAGCGGAACCTTTCGATCAGAGGTCAATAATGAAAACCCACTGTCGAAAGTGAGGAAACCTGCCATTGAGGCATGCAAGTTCCAAGGTACCAATTAGTTTCTAAGTCTAATTCCTGGATAATGAGTTTGAATTCGACAGGAAAATACTTGTCACAGGAGAGCCTTAATGTATCCCACATCAATGACATGAAATGGGTCAAAATATTTGAAGTATATCAGAGTAACAAATGATTTAGGACCAACTCAGGGATGGTCGATGTAATATAAGGCTTAAGGACTGTGGAAATGCCTGACGCAATAGAAGGATTTTCGAGTTGAACATCTCTTTTGAACATATTGACGACACGACAATTGTCTTGGAAATACTGACTTAACAATAGGGATCATAGACCAATGGGTAATATTATAAGGATTATGATCAAGAGATGAGCAGATTTTCCAACCTAGACACGAGGCGAGTGAAAGGGTGTCATGTTCAAAAAGTGACTCTTCCATGGAATACAGGTTTAGACACATTTCTTTCCCAAAATTTCCCCCACCATTTCTGGCAAGTACCTCTTTATTTTTACGCAAGCTTGAGGAGGATAACATATGCTTGTAATGTAATCTCATCCTTCAGACAAGTCCCTCGGAGTATGTTTAATGAACCCTAGGAAGGATTGGTTCGATCCCACATGGGCCTTTCAATGTTTATTTTATGAGTCTGAAGAAAGAAAACTCAGGGGTTTTCATGTTTTGAGAGTCTGAAAAACAATTAAAGATAACTCTCTGAGTTCCTTTTTCATAAAGTAGTCTGATGAAACCGAAAAAGAGATAAACTATCGCTCAACAAACATTTTCTTCAAACACTTTAATGAGCGTGAAAAGAACAAGATCACTCGGAAATCTTTTCATGTTTAGAGAGTCTAAAAAGAGCTTAAAGGGAAATCTAGTGGGTTCCTTTTTCGTATAACCTTTAGGAGTCCGAAAAAGTGATAAAAGTATACTTGATTTCATTATCACGTATTTATGAGAATGAGAAAGAACAAAGACTAAGCTTGGTAACTTATTCTCATGTATTTACGAGCATGAGAAAGAACAAAGACTAAGCTCGGGATTATTTTCATTTTTACGCAAGATTTAAAACAAAACAAAACTATGCTTGGACCTGATTTTGTTTTTACACAAGATTGAACCAGAGGAAACTATGCTTGGACCTGGTTTCATTTTTACACAAGCTTGAACTAGAGGAAACTATGCTTGAGGTAAGTGGTTTCATTTTTACACAAGCTTGAACCATAGAAAAATATGCTCAAGTCTGGTTTCATTTTTTAATGAGCTTGAAATCAAAAAATCATGCTCATAGACCTCTGTTTCATTTTTTAATGAGGTTGCCTCAGAGGTACAAAAAATATCCTCGAAAGTGGTTTCATTTTTTTAACGAGCTTCAAATTAGAAAACTATGCTCAAGTCTGGTTTCATTTTTTAACGAGCTTGAAATTAGAAAATCATGTTCATAGACCTCTGTTTCATTTTTTAATGAGGTTGCCTCAGAGATGAAAAAACTATCCTTAGATTCTCTCTTCTTGATCATGGATTCCAAGAGGACAATGCTCCGGAATGACACCATGTCAAGGGACAAAACTCGATCATGGCTTCCAAGAGGTCTTCACTAGAAGGAAGAAACACACTCTAGAAGGACACCATGTCGAGGGTCGCGATAGGAGTAAAGAGATCAGGCTCTAACAACCCTATCGAAGAGATCACCCTGTCAACTACTGGATCTAAGTCATCAGAAGTTGAAGCCATGGGCGACAATGCCAAATAATTGACCTGTGGCGGGGGTGATATCATCTGCGTATAAGAACCATTTAGGGAGGCAATCTAGTTGGGGTCAATGAATGAAAGTTGATCAACAGTCACAACTCATCCATCATGAGGGAAATATATCACACGAAAAAGAGTAGACACAATAACTTTCATGGCATAGACATAATCACACCCAAGGAATAAAGCAAAATCCAAGGGGTCTTGGACTACCATGACATCAATAAAGACAGTTTTCCCTCCCAAAGTTACAGAAAGTTGAGGAAGGGTCCCTAAAGGTTGACTGGTTCTTTTGTTAAAAGCTAACAAATTATGCATAATCAGGGCAAGTTGAGGACAACCCAAAGCTTGCCAAGCAAAAGAAGACAAAATGCTAACATATGCACCTTCATCTATCAACGTATGAGGAACGTCCCGACCAAAAACTTACACTGTAATGTAGAAAGGAATGTGAGAGGGAATACGAGGTCCAGTTGGCACATCCCAATTAAAAAGGATGACCTCATTACTTGGAGGTGGTTCCACAAGAGAAGGAGGAATAGCCCCCGTCATGGTAGATTCTGTATCAATGAGAAAAACATGGGTAGTATCGGGTTTACTCTCTAGCAGGAGAGTAGGATCAAATGATGGAGAGATCAGATCAACCACTTGGGTTTCATTCTCCAAGGGGAGAATGGGGTCGACAGGTGCAAATGGATCAACCACTTGGGTTTCACTCTCTAACAGGAGAGTGGGGTTGACCGAGGATGGGATCGGATCAACCACTTTGTTAACACTCTGTAAAGGGAGAGTGGGATCGACTGAAGATGGGATCAGATCAACCACTTTGTCAACTGGTTCAATTAAGGATGTGACCAAATTGATGACATGATCAATCAGACTGACCGACGATGGGTTTGGAGTGATCATTCCATCAACTATAGGGGGGTTGAGAGAAAACTTACGATAAGAAACTGGAAGTTGAGGCTGTGAAACAATCATGTATTCTAGTAATTTCAAGGCTTTGTCCATACAAGGTAAAAGGTGAGTTAGATGACTCCCTTTTCATAACATACATGGGAACTTGACTCTACTTTTCTTCTTCCCAATGGTATCATGACTAGTTGATAGGAGGTCATCAACATGTTGTTCATAGGCTGACGACATGGGTTGGTCAGGGTGTGTAGACCATACTTCTATAACCTTGGATAGACCAGGGAAATCCTTAAGAATATGGCTACCCTTACAAAGCCTGCAAGGGTACTTGGGCTTACAAGTTGTTTGGGTGATCTTGACATCATCAACACTCCCAGCACGATTAACAGTAACTGGTTTTTTTCCAACATGTTGGGCACTCGTTGGAGGTTTTGACCCTTGTTTATCTTTCTTCTTCTTATTCTTCCTTTTCTTCTTCTTCTTATTCAACAGGTTACTAGCTTCAGAACTTTCACTCAGCAAAGAAGATGAAATGGGAGAAGAGCTTGCAAGTGAAGAAGGTGAATAAGATCTTACCAATGAATATGGTGAAGGATTAACATGAGGTTGATGTTTTTGGGGGGAATTTCTTACGACCGAAGCACTTACTGCATTCAGGATTACCTGAGTGGAAAACAACCACATCGACAATCCAATTGTGAGACCTGGAAGGCTCAAAGTAGCGATGTGAGGAGGACCAATGTTTCCATAAGAAGAAAAAACAAAAGGTTTCCCTAGAGCAGGGTTTCCTTCATTGGTCATTTCAGGAACTGTCTCCATATAAAACAAATCCAACCTAGATTCTTCTAGGGAAAACAAACAGCACACGCTAAAAATCTAGGAAGCGAGCAAGCAAACAAAACCTTCTCACAATGAGCACACTAGTTGGTGATGAAATCCAATGTCGCGGGAACAATGTAAGAAGGGGATAAGATAAAGAGGGTGGAAAAGTTACGTTGATGACCTGCTTAACAGACTTACACCCTGGTGCAAGCTCCCACACATAATCGTGGGTATACCCTCCAAGGAGCCCGAGTGAGTTCAGCCAATGTCAATTCCAAGTACCATGAAGACTTGCCCCTCCAAAGTCACCTTGTGTAAAGACCCTAAAGAGATAGGCCACTAAGGTTACCAATCACTATAGTGATGCCTGGGGAAACAATTGGCAGTCCGATCCATGTGCAAGGGCAGGGTATCTAGCCTGAAATCAATTTGAAAGGCTTCCACTCATCATTGTGGGTATACCTTCAAGTGACCCCCATAATACGTGCAATATATACACCAAGACTGACAAAGCAGGGTGAGTAACTCTTCCAGTCTCAATGCGACCTCATGATTGACCCTTGTGTTAGAAGGGCTTCCCAGGACAAAATGTAATAAGTGGATTTCACCGCTCCCTAACGCAAGATACTATGTTTGTTTTCATCTTTGGAAAGTTATATTTCACACCTATTCCAAAGCCCTACGACTAATCTAATATAGGTTTGCTACCAGAAAAGATAAAAATGTATAATCAATTTTTATAAGCGCTTTATTTTATGGATGTTGTTACTCAAAAGGAAAATGGGGTGAACAATATGGTGTTTTGACCGACTCGAAAGTTATGCAAATAGATGAAGATGAAACCTTTTAATTTCTATGAAAGTTATGCTATGAGAAGGAGAAAACATTTATCATTCCCATATACACAATGTCCCAAAATATATTAAACTCATCAATATCAAGATTCTCAAGAAATGAGAAAAAGGTACTGTACACCAATGCACGATTCATGAATCATGCAATTTCGCTACTTCAAATGCAAGGATTCCCCCAATATAATATAGAGAAAGAAATTAAATCTTTTTGTTTCAAAAAATTCACTAAAAGAAATAATGAACTTTGTTAAAACAAAGAAACCTAAGCTAAAAGTTTTCTTTTAAAGCGAACTATTCAGAAGAAATCTGATCTTTCCCTAAACAATTCTAAAGAAAACACACGCTTTGTAATTGAAA
>WSFP011464064.1:0-18556 GCA_009831015.1 Picea engelmannii
AAGGATGAGATCGTTCAGTGGTTTTAATGACCGGCCTCGGGGCGATGGCGAACCCAGATATGCCATCTCGCGCAGTGTTGATAATCACCTGCCTTGCGATGATTTCGAGCCCAGCTCGGGCTGTGATTTAAATCACCCGCCGACAGATTATGGTGAAATCGGAGGCCAGCCGAGATATGACAACCATGTCAGACTCCTGATATCGGCCTTAGTAGTTCTTCTTCTTGTGGTCTTGCTCGTCTTTTTTCTGAACGTTTATGCCAGATGGATTTGGAGACAGTCTGCAAGATTTTCCAGACGAAGTCGATGGAGATCATCTTCTAGGCGTCGTTGGGTTCATTTTACAGGTCAAGAACCGGCGGGGCTGCGAAATGTGGGGTTGGATCCTGCCATATTAGAGACTCTGCCCATATTTCTTTACAAATCGCAGAATTTCACAGATGCTCTGGACTGCGCAGTCTGCCTGTGCGAGTTGGAGGAGAATGAGAAAGCCCGGCTTCTGCCCAATTGCAGGCATAGTTTTCATATAGACTGTATTGACATGTGGTTTCTTTCGCATTCCACTTGTCCCCTTTGCAGAACCGGCGCCCAGCCTGATCAGCCAGTTTCCGAATCCGCTAGAATAGAGCTACAACCCCAGGATCAGTTATTTCAGAGACCCATGACATAATTTGAATTTGGACAAAGGGCAGACTGCAAGCTCTGGAGAAGAAAACTAATCTGTGATGCAGGAGCATCCTTGGATCTCTGGCGATCCCGCATAACATAGAAAAACGATACATATCTAATTCCAGCGGTCATTTCGTGTTTAATTAGCAGTTTGTTGTTTGTTGATAACTTTTTTTAATCTGGGCAACGTCCGAGTGAATTAGTGAGCCCACAATGGATCTCATATTCCACAGTTGATTTACGGAGCTCACATTTGGTCTCATAATCCAGACGCGGTATGCAGAGACTTCCACCTTCTGAACGTGGCATTTCTGGCAATCGCTGGCAGGGAGGGGAGGAGGTGTCTATCCAAACAAATTGAATCTTCAGCTGAAATGACAGATTGCTGCTAGTGGAGAAATAAGATAAAAAAGGAAGGCGAGGGATTAATAAAAGACGTCTGGGTTTGGTCTTAGCCTAATCGTGCTGGCTTAAAAAGCCAAATCGCATTCCCTGAGTGGAGGCTCACTGGGCTGTGATTCCACTGGAAACTGTCAGATAGCTGGGATATAAGAGAGGAAGATCGCTGAGAGAGAACGCAGGCTCCGGGAGAGAGGCTGGACGCTGGGCAAGAGAGGAAAGGAGGCTGCAAAGAGTTCATTGGGGAGAGGGGCGAGATCCTAAGAAGACTCAGACTGCAGAATCGTTAGATGACAAGAGAAGTGGTAGCAAACAGGCTGGACAATAAAGAACAAAGAAAGAATTGTGTAAGGAGATTGAGCCGAATTACATAGAGATGCATTTCTGGACATGTGAGAATAAATGGATTGCTTAGATTGAAATCATACAATGTAATGAGTGAGCAACTTTGTGATTTGATTGTTTTAAGTTGAGTCTTATATTGCAAGTATTGAGTAATTGTTGTTCTCTAATCGATCATAGAATAGAATGAGTAACTTAATAATAATAATAATTAAAAACCTATAGTTATTTGATTGTTTTAAGTCGAGTGGTATAATTAAATTACTGAATAATGGTTGTTATCTATCTCTGATTGAATCTTGATTCTTAACTTCAAATTCTGATGAGTCTTTATGGATGGTGTGATTTCTAATTCATTGCATTTATGGAGGTTTATTTCCATGCCAAGTCGCTTTCACAAATTTGTTGTGCACTTTGACTCCAACGAAGGAGATCGCTCGGTAGGGTTGTCAAGGGGGTGATGCAGCTTAGCCGTGGAGACTGGGTAGACGTTGTGCAAGCATGCAAGAAAGGTGTAGAGAAGAGACTAAGCATGGCACATAGAGGATGGAACGAGAATCGGGGTAGGAGACATCGAAGAACTCCAAATATTAAAGAGGAGAATTATTGTTAAAGTAAATGATGTGGAAGACGATCAAGGGGGAAATGGAATGGGGTTATCCATTGTTTTAGCTGTGCGAAGTGGGTGTTCATATTGGCGTAGAGGGAGTCAAATGGGGTATAGTTAGGGTGTCAATTTTGGAATTGAGGGACCTAATTTCAGAATTCATGCATTGAAGGTTAGTTATGTTTTCGGTGTTATCGTTTTGTAAGGCATTCATGGTGCTATCAAGTGCTTGGTTGTGGGTGTGGGTCATTTGGAACGTAAAGTAAGAAGTGGGTGAGTCTGCACAGAAAAAAGGTTATGGGTGAGGGGTACCATAATGATCATGATGAAAAGATCCAACCAATGGAATAGGTCCCAAATAAGAGTGTTGAGAAGGGTGAGTGGGACCATGGAAAAGGGCGCTTACAAGTGATGGGTACTATTGTCAATAGGGCGAAGAGAGGAATCCAATGGGAGAGGTCCCAAATAAGGGTGACGAGGAGGGTCGGTGGCACCATGAAAAAAAAGGCTTATAAGTGATGGGTATCATGACAATAAGGGCGAAGAGAGAAATCTAGTGGGATAGGTCACAAATAAGGGCGCCGATGGGACCACTATACTCGTTTTTTTACTCCTGTGGAATTATACTCCGGTCTGAATACTACTGCAATGACCAAATGCCCAAATTTTTAGTAGCTAAAATTGTTTAGTAATTTTGCAACCTAAATGCATGAGGGAGGGTTGTGTTGCATAATTTCCCCTTTGTGTCTGTGTTTTTTCAATAGCAAGGGTTAGGGTTTTACGGGTTTTCCCTGCCCTGTTCTATAAATCTCTAATATACTAGCGGGGTCCAACAATAGTAACTTGGCCCAATATCTCAAGGCACCAACTAAGGAGGATCGACTGCACCCTTAGTCATACTACTCGATTACCTAGGTACACGAGAGTAGTCTTCTTGAGTGTTTTTCTTGGTGCTACTATATCAATCAGGCGGTTGATAAGATGATTTATAGTTGGTTTCAAGAGACCTTTGGGACTCTTGATATACCTGAGGGTACGTTGGAGTGACTTCCTAAGAGGTCAGAAGTTCAAATCTAGAGGAGGGTAGGGTATGTACACCTTCGTAGACTTTACCAGTCAAGTCCCTAGGTGGAGGGGGTCCTTTGTCCCACAAACAGTACATTCCAGAAAAAAAAAATCTATAAAAAATTATTTAAAATAAACACAATTAAAAAATACTAAAACCTTATGGAATCCTAACCATTGGAAAAGCTTTGAAAGATGTAAAATCTTAATTGTTTCCAAGTGAAACAGGTTCTATAAAAAATTATTTAAAATAAACACAATTAAAAAATACTAAAACCTTATGGAATCCTAACCATTGGAAAAGCTTTGAAAGATGTAAACTCTTAATTGTTTCCAAGTGAAACAGGTCTAGGGGAGGCACTCTAATCCCTGAATGGAAGGTTTTACACAACGATTGTTTTTTGATGAAATAAGAAGTTAGTAAAGTATGAGGTGTGAACTTTAGGGAGTAAAGGATAACAAAACATCCACAACCATAGATCATCATCAAAAGCATCATGAGGAAATGACTAGAAGGAGGGTGGAAGGCATGCTCCTTTCTATAAAATATGCGTGGGAAAACATAGGTTCAGGACAAGAAAAAGGTTTCACTTTGTCTTTCAAATGCTTATAACCCTAATAGTCATTTATGGATGTGAAGTATGGGGACCAAGTATATCTAGAAACAAATAGAATCAAATTGAGGGAGTAAAAAACACCTTGTTAAAAATTGTCAAGAGTAAAAACCACCACCTCTTATGAGATGCCCCTAACCAAAATAAAACTATACACAATAAAATTGAAGACACTAAGAACATTGATTCTATATAGAAAGAAAATGGAATCCATGGAAAATGACATGATTCTTGTGAAAATTGACCAAGATGAGCTAAAATCAAGGAGGGAAACATGGGACTAGCATTGTAGGGAATTGTTTTAGGAATGGGATATCAGAGAAGAATGGTGCCCATTGGATAAAAACAAATTGAAATGTCATGTACAAGAATACTCTAAGAAGGAAAATGGAGAAAACACACCAAAATAAAAAATAGATATAAGGAGATCAAAGTACAAACTAGTTGAAGCTTAGCATTGCATGGCATGAAAAATAGGTAATAACACAACTAAGAACTAGCTCACACATGTTGAGATGTGAAAAGGAAATATGAGAACAACCAAAGAAGTATTAGGAGGAAAGGTTATGACGAGTATGTGGAAATGCAAAGGTAGAAACTGATTAACAATTTCTTCTATACTATGTAGAGTACTCACAAATCAAGAAGAGATCAAAATTTCATACCAAATATTGTAAAACGTTAGTTCAGGAGATTCAATCTAGTAATAAGAACAACAAGGTTGGTTGCGAAAATGATGCAAATATTATAATAATATGGTTGAGAGTAGAATCAATGACATGGATAACTCTTAATGTAGAGTGAAGGAGAACACACTTAGTTGAATATGCCAAGTCCATGATTTAGATCCATGTGTGAAATGTGAGCTTTTTTGTCCCATCTGGCCACTCAATATTATGGATGGTTCAATAAATCTATCTATTTATCTATCTTTTAAACTAAACCCTCCCGATCTATCTAGCCCATGATTTAATTGCACCAAGAGAAGTGAGGTGCATTGTACAACATAGTATGAGTGAGATTTGTAATGTCCAAGGACACATTGACATGACACATGTCATTGGATTAAATTAGAAAAATATAATATCTAAAAAAAAAACGTCCCTATTTATAATTCAAAATTTAAAATCAAAATAAAATCCTTAATGTAAAAATGAAATTATAAAAAATAATACCAAGCATTACTTTAAATGTGTGTGTGTACATACATACATACAAACATATGAGTGAGATGTGTAATGACCATGGACATGCTAACATAACACAAGGATTAAGTTAGAGAAATACAATATTTTTAAAAACTAAAAAAAAAGAAGAGACTCTACATCCTTGTTTATAAATCAAAATTTAAGAAAATAAATAAAATCCTTAATGTAAAAATGAAATTATAAAAAATAATACCAAGCATTACTTGAAATATGTGTACACACATAACATCTTATTATTTCATTGATCAAAGAAAAATTGCTCCACAAAGATGATACATATGATTCACTCTGAAGAGCAGTAAAAATATCAACGCCATAAGGCCTGTTAAAAACCTTCTAATAACCTCAAACTAAATGATTAGTTTGAAAACTAACAACATGACATATTTCCATAATCATAAAGATCAAGTGGGCCATTATAAATCTTGAGAGAGAACACCATCACAAACCATATCCAATGGAAAACATGGGAGATGGATCCCATTCAGAGCCAAGAATTGGGCTCCTACAATAAATATGAATTTTAATTGTATACCTTCTCCCACGCCTGTTCAAGTTCCTAGTTCAAGACTTTGGAGAGGAAGAAGGCCCCAAGATGTATGGGTCCAATTTAAGTTTAGGATATTTTTTGTCCTTACCTGAAACTTTTGATGCTAAGGTATCCACATCAAAAATTGAATTTGTTGCCAAAGTTGATGAAGAAGGCTCTCACATCAAGATGATACTACCCCTTGCTAACTCCTTCAACCCTAGAAAATTAACTTAAAATTGACACAAGACATCGATGGGAATAATATATATTTTTAATGATTTGTGGTAATCCCCCAAGTGAGTTATTAACTAGAGACTTTATTACAGGTGAAGGAGGGCCACCATTGAAGTCTACCTCAACCCCAACAAGATTTCTTCAATTGAAACCACTTGTGAATCCAAAGGAAAAATTGGCTCAGAACGATCAACAAATCACCCTAGATCTACTTCACTTATATTTTGAAAAGCACTAACCATATACCCATTTCCATTTGACCATACCTTTGACTACACCTCTGATAAGTATTCCCTATATAAATTTACATCATTACTACCATTAGTTGATCTATCCACCACTAAATTGTAGAGAAACGAGGTCCTATGAGGCTATCATTTAGGTCTGTCTTTGACCTCAAGATGGCTCTAAGTTTCAATCTCTGTGATTGTCCTTTGCTGCTATTTTAGGACAACAACAATCAAGTACTTTATGCTCACAATTTTAACGGTTAAGTGTCCTTTTTAGGTGCCCTTGCAACTGTCATATTTTCCCTATGTTAGCACATGCAATATACACAAAACAAATAACACTACCTCCAATATATTTGCAACTTTAAATGTTGATTTAAAATTCTAAGCATGCATGAAATGAACACAAGTATTTTTGGTCAACATGACCCTAGATAAAAACCCCCTAGGGAAAACCAGTTTGGAATGGAAGTATATATAAGTGGTGTCTAAATCATGAGATACAACAAGTAATACAATACAAAAAAACATGTATACATAGTAAGCTCCTCTCGAACCTTTCCAAAGGATCCAAGGAGATATGCGCCCAAGCTTAGTGCGCCCTCTCCCTTTGTTGCTATATCCATTGAAGTGAAGCGCCATTGAACCTGGATGCTCTGAAGAAGAAACCCTTGCACCACAATGGCATCTTGTGTGTTGCCTCTCCACTGAAACAATCAGATCTGACTTCCTCCCAGTATATATGCTCCTTACTAGCTGTGTGCCCTCCTCCAAGCAAGAACAACCACCAAAAATAAGTTGGTACCTAATCCTTCATGAGCCCTCCATGAAAGGAGGCGCCCAAGATATCCTCTCCCAATGCTTCCATTCTCATCGTATTTCCCTTCTCCAAAATCTCTTGGTGAACATACAAGTGAATGAGCCTCTCCTTTCCCTATGTGCCCCTCTTAAGGAAACATAAGGAAACCTAAAAGTTGGGTGGATGATATCATCTCATCCCATCTCTAATCAATGGTTGATATCTCTCATAAAGAATCTCAACTCAAAACCAACTTTACTTAAGTTTCCATAGTTTCTCTTTATGTCCCTCAATTCACCCACAAAGTAAATTAATATTCATTACTATATTCCATAGTTCAACATCCTCTAAGATGAAAATGATCCTGGTATTCCAAGGGGACCAATTGCTAGCTCCATCTAGCCTATCCTCTGTCTGCATCTGGGACACCGACATGGTTGTCCAATAAATCTCACACTGATGATAAAAAAACACAAGAGTATTGCCTCACTCATGCCAACAGAGGTGTGAAAAGAGGTAGTAACACCACAACCTCATTCCTAGCAAATAGGTGTGAAAAAAGGTTGTCAAATACAACCTCACTCATGTCCACACAGGTGTGAAAAGAGGCTAAAAACACAATTCCTACAGGTTGTCCAACAAATATTCCCACAAGATGTCTACAAACACTGCCAACAAGTTGTCCCAAAACTGCCCTGAATTGTCCAACAAAAATGTTTACTCAATGCTAATATATCAGCAAGTCTAAGCCACCAATGGCTCTGATACCATGTAGAGAAACGAGGACCTATGAGGCTTCCATCTAGGCCTATCTTTGAACTCAATATGGCTCTAATTTTCAATCTCTGTGATTGTCCTTTGTTCATGTTTTAGGACAACAAACAATCAAGTACTTTCTGCTCATATTTTTAATGGTTAAGTGTCCTTTTGAGGTTCCCTTGCAAGTGTTATATTTTCCCAATGTTAGCACATGCAATATACTAAAAAAAAAAATACTACCTCCTAGATATTTACAACTTTAAATGTTGATTTACAATTCTAAGCATGCATGAAATGAGCACAAGTATTTTTTGTCAACATGACCCTGGATAAAACCCCCCAGGGAAAACCATTTTGGAATGGAAGTATATATAAGTGGTTTCTAAAGCATGAGATACAACAAGTAATACAATACAAAGGAACCTGTATACATAGCAAGCTCCTCTCGAGCCTTGCCAAAGGATCCAAGGAGATATGCACCCAAGCTTAGTGCACCCTCTCCCTTTGTTTCTATATCCACTGAAGTGAAGCGCCGTTGAACCTGGATGCTCTGAAGAAGAAACCCTTGCACCACAATGTGCTCTTATGTGTTGCCTCTCCACTAAAAAAATCAGATATGACTTCCTAAATATCCTAATCCAAAGGGAAATTAGACATAAAGTACATGGTACATGGTACAAAGTATTTCTGACTTGTGTTTAGAGTCTCACAAACACAAGGGGACCACTTTCCAAGGTACCCAAATCTCAACATAAATCACCCTAACCCAAGAAATTACTCTTCAATCCATCCCAAACCCTATCTAGGGCATCCACAATCACTCCAATTCCTACTTAGAAATACAAATGCCAATAAAGACATTCCACCAAGCTCTACTAAGTTCTACTTCTTTCCTCAACTTTCCTCTTCTCTTCCTCCTCCTATTTGATCATTCTTTCAACTTATGCTAATTGTTTCTTGATTCTTTCCATTTGATCATCAAACAACATACTATGGAAAGAAGAAAAATCTTTAGATTTCATTCCTTGTTGCACTTCATCCTAATCTACAACACTTTGATAAGGAATTTCAGTATCCCGCTGCTAGTGTGTATATGGCCCGGTTATAGAGATCATTTCACTATGTTTTACAACTAGACAAAAGGGTTCATGCCTCTTGAATTGACTATATGGGAATCTATACTCAAGCATATCATTATCTTCTTGTATTTTCTTACTTGGAATTCAATAATCCATAATGAATAAGGTATGTGTTGTATGGTATAAAATTATTTTTCTTTGCATCCGTGGGTAGTGATGCATTAAATCCATGTAGATTCGTTTAATCAAACAATGTCCCCTAGCATTAGCCTATTTGGGAAATCATTGGGTAAGATATGGGGAGAATCTATTAGACCATAAATTATTAAATAGGCATAATCCTCCTAAAGATATCAATTTCCAATATTTTTTATCAATCTCATGGTATCCTTCCTTAATCTAGGGCACTCCTTGCAAAAGATTAATCTATAAAAGGGTGCAATAAGAAGTCACGCAATTGAGCATGTAATTTATTATACTTGTCTTCCCATATCATTTGACAATACACAAGCATAGGGGGTTCTGACATGTGTCAACTCTAGTTAAGTCCAAGGAAAGGATTAGTAGCATATATCACATGCATTAAATATGAAGTCATATAGAATGTGGGAACAACCCTAGATTTAGCTCTAGCTTTTTGTTCTTTTTCTATAACTCTATTAAGGGAATGGGACATTATAGCAGCCCAATTGAATACACTTATAGTGGTGACTATAGTGTATGCTAATGGTGCCCAAGCATCCTTGAAACAGATGCATTTTTTCTCTCCATATAGTCTAGCTATCGGAGCCATTGTTTATATGTAGGCATCTCTTAAATTGGTCATAGCATAAACTCCATTTGTCTTCCCAAAGAATATTTTGTCTTCTACCCACTAGTTCATGAGGATCTTTTGATATCATGTTCTTGATGGAATTGTTCCACAAATCTTGTAAACATATAATTTTCTAGTTGATGTAGTCTGTAGTAGTTATCCAACTCTTAATCTTGATAGGAACCAATACATATCCCTTCGTCATTAAGGATTTTTCTATGCATTACATCAACATGTGAGATAAACCACTCCACTACTTCTAAGCAAGGTTGTATTGGGGACTTGCTACAATGAAGTGAAGATGGCAGCTTCTAGTGTTGATGAATGAAAGGTCATTAACATTTCTCATCTTAAGGTCACTAGAAGGGACCACATTAGGGTAATCCTCCTCCCTAATTATTTTGTAAGTATCTCCCCATATTGGAAAAGGGATTTGGGGGTTTGTTTGTGATTTCGTGTCTTTGTAAACTAGCCTCATAGGCTCAATATCTAGTTTGGATAATTGAATCATAGGAACAAATTATTTCGGGGTCAATTCCATTTCAGTATATCCATTCTCCACATATTTAGTGATAGGTTGTTTTCCTTTAGGATATTTCTTAGGTGTTATATAAGAGGATATTCATGGAGGCATTGTATTTAGAGAAATAAAAATGAAATTAACATTATAAATCTGATTTTTCTTTATCTTCCATGGAATTTACAATTTCCAAATTTGATAAGCCATTTGGCAAAATGGGCCACTAGGAAGTGCACACAACTTCCTTCGCCACTCAGGATGAGGAGGAACTCCATAATTAGTGTGGAAGTTCAGTTCAGAAATTTCTATTGTAGTCATGTACTTTGATTCAACAATTTCTCCTGCAATCCTTTAGTTTACTTCAGTTATTTCCATTATAGTCATTTAGTTCCTTTGCGTATTTTTTTACTGCAAGCCTTTATTTTGCTTCAACAACTTCCATTGTAAACAACTAATAATGATATGGAAAAAAATTTCCTGATTATAGAATTCACTCCTCACTCACTCAATGGAATCGATGGTCATTTTCTGAAACTCATGTCTCTTGTTTTTCTCTCTGCACTTTAGATTCAAATCTATGTTGTTGTGTGTTCATTTGTAGGTTGAATTTCAAATCATTTGGTATTAGAGTCTGGATCCAAGCCAACTTCTTCTCACCCACAAAATTCATAAGAGAGGCCATCCAACAATTTTTTTTCCAGATCCAGATGCCCTTCTCAGGACTTCCAATGTGCCCTCCTCAGGGCTTCCAACATGTTCATCTTTCATCATTGTCCACACACCCTCTTCAGGGTATCGATTTCCTTCTCAATGCACTCAGGAGTTTAGTGATTCTCAGTGCAACATCTAGTGATAGATCGACATCCATGATGAATGAAAATTATGTTGTATCAAAGGGAGTCGTCTATAGAGTATTTCGCATCCATTGCCACAACTCCAATTCAATATTTAACGATGGCTCTCCAAGAGTTAATCCATATGCAACAACACAAAGCTCCAACACCTATGCAACTCGATACATGCTTACAATTACCTAAGTTTGCAGGCCAAATGAATGGTGATAATTTTGAATCTTGCCTTCGCAGTATTTCCACATACTTTTGTACATGTCCCCAGATGAAAAAATACATGAAACTTCATATCGTCAGTATACAACTCGAGGGAATTGTGCAAACATGGTGGGACACTCAACTGGATAATTATTCCTAGTTCATGGATAGAGGCGACATGGTCGAGACACATACACCATACATTACGACGTGGGGTGGAGTTTTCCACGCTCTTAGAGAGAGCTTCTACCCACGAGGTTATTGCCAGAACCTTCTCACTAGATGGTTGTAGCTCCGACAACTTGCCAATAAATTTTTCCAAGGATATATTGACACCTTCTGCAAAATGCACATCCAGATCCACATCACTGATCCAGAAGAGGTATTGATTGTCAAGTTCAATTCTGTTTTATTGCTAAGTATGTGTTGTGAAGTAGATTTGTTTGAAATTCCTTCCTTGGATAAGGCTTTTCTTTGAGCCTTGGTTGTGGAACGTAAAGTGGTACCTCAAAGTCATTCTCCTCAAGCTTGAGCCAGACCCTCTAATACTGGTAATTCACATATTCTCCCCTCCTTTGGTCCTCGTACCTCACCTATATCATCCCATAATGTGCCTCGGTGTTCTTTTCACAAAACTAATTCGCATTCTTCTATATATTTTCACGCACTTAATAATTTGTGCACCAACAAAATGTTGTTTGCAGAGATGGCTCCACCCAAATCCCATACACCTAGTGAAGTTATATCCCTTGATAATCCTATCAAAGTAGAACCATCCCTCATCTTGATGACTGCTAATGAACAAAGCACATCTATTATCCCCCTGTTCACCCATAATTGTTAGATTAAACATGAATTGGTTACCCTCATTATGGACAATGGCATCCATAAGAACCTCATCTCATAGGGCCCGGTACAATGCCTTCAACTCCCCACTACTATGCATCTAGCACCATACCAACTTGACTGGGTACAAAAGGGAGGCCCTCATCTCACAGTTTCTCAGTGTTGTGTGGTCACCTTTTCCATTGGCCCATTTCAGGATACGGTCACATGTGATGTCTCCCCTTTGGACTCTGTCGAATTGTTATTTGGACTTCCCTACCAACATGCTCGACAAGTTGTGTACCATGCAAAATTTTATCAACATCACCTGCAACATGATGGATGCACCTATATGCTTACTTCTTCTACTCTTAAATACACCCAGCCTATTACTGACCAAGCGGACCTTAATAAATTAAGTCTTAACCAATGCGTCTCTTTGTCCTTAGTTTACCCCATTGACCCAGACAACTGAAATACTTATGTAGCTCCTTACATGGCTCCCTCACTCGAAGAATTTTCATGTGTCTTCACCCAACCCACAAGAGTTCCCCCGTCTCGCTCTATTGAGCATACACTTGATCTATTTCCTAGTGCTTCTTTACCCAACACCCCATCCCATTGAATCGTTCCTCGAGAGGCTACTAAGATGGAATGCCCAATTAGTGAACTTTTGAATTCACGCCATATTCCACCTTCATCATCACCATGTGTGTCCCCCACCTTTATTATCCCAAATAAAGATGATTCAGAATGGCGCCCAATGACCACCTATCGTGCCCTTCATAAAGCTACTGTTACAAACCGCTACCCCCTACCCCAGATTGAGGACTTGTTGGACCACTTACAAGGGGATTATTCCTTCACACAGATGGATTTGATAATTGACTACAATAAATTTTGTATGAATGTAGTAAGCCATTCGGGTAAGTGTGTGGTCATTTATCTTGATGATATCTTGGTATTCAATAATTCTTGGGAATAACATCTTCAACATGTTTGTAACATCCTCGAGCTACTATGGGAACATATAGTTTAGGTGAAGAAATCCTATTGTGGACACACATCAGTTCCACATGTGGGACTCATACTGGACACAACATGGAGTCGGTAAAATCCATCTCAAGTGCATATTTTGGCACAATGGTCGGTGCACTCCATTTCCAACTACCTCAATACTTTTTTGGGAAAGGATAGGCACCACATTACTTGGATTCAGAGTACATTATGCTCTGCAGAGGTTCTCTATTTTCTAGATAGGAATCATCCCTTTGATATTGTGAAGGATTCATTTGATTTCTCCAATGGGGATGTACTTAAACAGGGAGGTCATCCGATGGCATACCATTAAGAGATTCTTGCTCCTTTTGGCACTACACATCAGCAACAAGAACAACAACCAATTCAACATTTTATCCACATGTTGGCTGAACGTCATACTCAGGAAGCAATTTCCTTACAGAGGCATGATCAACAACACACACCCTTATTATTTGTGTGTGGTTCTTACTGGACATGCCCCACTTCAAAGGGAAACATCATATGCTGCATCCACTCAGATATGGCCCCTACACAATTCTAAATGTGTATCTACTAGAATTGTTTTCACAATTCAACATCCATGATGTGCTTAATGTTAACAATATCAAGTTGTTTGAGCCACCTTTCCTTGAAGAAATAACAATAGTTCAACATCCCATGGAAAAAATTCTAGATGTTCAGCCACATCTACTCACTGATAAAATTCTTGACTCCAATACCAAGACAAATCACTAGCAACAATATCTTTTATATCTTGTGGGTCGAAAGGGACATACACCAGCTCAAACAAAATGGATGTCTACATCAACATTGCAGTGCAATTTCCATCATTTGTTGGTGGAAGCAGGGATGCTTCCAAATCAAAATAGGGAGGAATTGGGCCACCAAGAAGTGAACACCACTTCCTTGGCCACTCAAGATGAGGGGGTGCTCCATAATTAGTGTGGAAGTTCACTTCAGAAATTTCTATTATAGTCATGTAGTTCGCTTCAACGATTTTTGCTACAATCCTTTAGTTTAATTCAGTTATTTCTATTATATTCATTTAGTTCCTTTCCGTATTTTTCTGCTACAATCCTTTAGGTTTCTTCAACAACTTCCATTGTAAACAACTAATAACAAAAAGGGAAAATCCACCTTTCTTATAAAAGGTGCTCCTCTCTCACTCAATGGAATCGATGGTCATTTTTTGAAACTCATGTCTCTTGTTTTTCTCTCTTCAATTTCTCTCTGCATTTTAGTTTTAGATCTGTATTATTGTGTGTTCATTTGCAGGTTGAATTTCTTATCACAAAAGATAAATGATTATTTTTAATAGAGAAAACATTTACTTTTAGTTTTTAAACTTATCATAAAAAAATAACAATGATTTTGTAAAAAAAAATCTTGAAAGAAAGCATTTATGGAAAAATACTTGGTGGTTTTGAGTAGTGACAAAATCTCTTAAATCAATCAACCAACTATTTTCTACAAATCACTAACAAAACGTTGTGAAAATAAATTTGATGCAATATTTTGATGGCTATAGTGTAAAGCTCAAACACACTATGATATCAAGCTTAAATACCAATTCACTAAGATGAATTAAATGGGTACAAGATATGATCAGATTTCATTAAATTTTCCACTTTCAAAGTCGATATAGTATTCCATCTACCACCTTGCAAAAACGCTATGGTGATGCAATGTGTTAAACAACCATCAAAGCAATTTTCAAACTTTGCATCGGAGCAACGAAAAAACTTGTAATCCTCGGCAAAGTTAAAACAATGCACGATGCATAAAAGTTCAAAAATATAATGATGCAAGTTTTTGATATCTATTTCATGTAGAAAGTCAAATGGTCTGATCGGAGCATGCTATAAGTTTGTTTTCCCTCTGATTTTGAAAAAGTCTGAAATCAAAGCAAAAAATTATCAGAGGATTTGTAAACTTCTTCATGGGACAATTTTAACTTTGAATTGGGAAAAGTTTGATTTTTCTTTGATGAGCACACTTATCGAAGAAATTTCAAACTTACAATTTGCAAACGTTAGAACTTTTCATGAATTCCTTATTGGGAAAAAACCTAACTTTTGATCCGAGGGATTTTAAACTTTTCATTACATAAAGTCAAATTGTGCTTTGATCAGGCAATTTAAATTTTTTGATACAAATGTGTTGGGGTTAGTTTTAACTTTCCACCATGACACAATCAGAGAATTTTGCAAGAAAAAGTTCAAAGTGTCCTCCGATGCATAAATCTTATTGGAGAAAAATTTAACTTTTCATCGAAGGCAAAGTGAACTTATAATTATGATGAAAACTTAAAATTTCTTCAATGAGAACATTGAAGACTTGGTTAATGAGCGTTTTTTGGGTTTTTATGATAAAGAAGATAAGAAAAAATCAAACTTGTTTTTCATTAGATTTTATCAAAACTAGAAGGAAAAAACGAGTTTATAGAAAAATAAACCAAAATTTTAAAGAGAAAAGAAATAAGTGGTACCCAAAATTTATTGAAAATTTTAGGGTGTATTGAGGTTTCAACAAGAAGTTAGAGTCTTTAATATCAATGTAGAAGAGATAGATTCTAACGGGCATAGAGAGAGATAATGGAACCATTAAAGATGGTAGAAACTATAAAGAGATTGTGTTATGCACCAAAACCTTAACATATCACAATAGAATAGAATTACACACCATGTACACCAATGAGAGAATGTATAACAACTCCAAGATATATAAGAGAGATGAGATACAAAATGAGTCCTTAAATAATACAAGAACCTCCTCCAAATACCCCACTACATTTGTACATCCAATCACATATCCACAATAATGACTACATGATCTCTATAGATACATATTCATACATTGCACACGTAGTCCATTGGTTGGTCTATAGTATGCATTTATGTCATAGTTTTGTATAATAGAAGACATAAACAAGGTATATGCATTGATTGGTCTATAGTATGTATTTATGTCATAGTTTTGTATAATAGAAGATATAAACACTGTATTTCCTTATAGTATGTATTTATGTCATAGTTTTGTATAATAGAAGACATAAACAAGGTATATGCATTGGTTGGTCTATAGTATGTATTTATGTCATAGTTTTGTATAATAGAAGATATAAACAAGGTATTTCCTTTTAGCATATGTATTGGTTGGTTTATAGTATTGTTTTTTAGAAGTTTTATGTGAAATTATTCTCATTTGTTTTATCTTCCAATAGTATAGTAGTGGATTTTTTGTTCACAATATTGATCAACAATTTTTTTAGAAATTTTAATATTTCATACATACTTTATGGTACAACTCATTAGATTACTTATGTCATTGTTACAATAGGATCTATGTATTTTAATTTATGTATTTTATGAATGAAGACGGAATTTTTAATATTTCATACATACTTTATGTTACAACTCATAGAATTACTTATGTTAGTGTTACAATAAGATCTATGTATTTTATGAATGAAGAATGAAGGTAGTTGCTAAATGCATTTTGTAAAGGAAGATAATCTTTAATAACACTAAATTTTGGCTACCAACAACTTTTAGTTCTTTTCATGTGGAAAATCAAAGTAAAGGAAGATAGACTTTGAAACAATTTTTCTCATGATAAAGGAAAAAAGAGGACCACATAGAGTTAGAGTTAGGGATAATTTTAAGGATGAAAATTTATAATAAAATGTAGAAACTGGGCTAATCTTATTAGTCCTTAATATGCAAAATTTAAAATGTTTGGCTATAGTTTTGTAAAAATATTCAAACTTTTAAAGATTTTATATAGTTTCTATAACATTTTGGCGATTTTATAGAAAAAAAAAGAAATTGGCAAATATTTTTTGGGAAAAACCATGATAAATTAACCCATTTGCTCAATTTAACCTGAGTATAAATAGAGTCTCAAGGAGTATCAAAAGATGATTTTTTACTATTGGATCACCCGTATTTTATCTAGGTTATTTTACTTTTCTTAAATGCACACCCTCTACTCCTTTTCTTCTTTGTATCTTCTTTCTGTAGTCGGTACTCCCCTTTATGTTGAGATTTTCCCAACCCTTTGCGCATTCTCCTTGAAACTAATTTATATTGTTATTCTCCTCAATGCATATAAATCGAAGTGACTCTATCTTGAGAGAAACTGTACAAAATCAAAGTTCTTTAGAAATGTTTCTTACTACTTTTTGGATAGATACGTGGCTTTGGTTGGATATGGTTGTGGCTTGGCAAGGTGGCTCTCGATCCAACTCTAGCTCATACAAAAACACCACCACTTGCATACAGAGAACAATACCTCTACAATAGATGCATCCATGTATGCACACCCACTTGTAATGTAATTCCTTTGCAGAATATTGAACATTAACATAACTAATAAAAAAAATTATGAAACAATTATGATTTAGTTTATGGTTAAACATGAATTATTTGGATTTATAATTTTATATTTATAAATTAATTTTTGACTATTGAAAAATATTTAAGATACACCTAAATCCAATTACATCATATTATAATAATTCAATCAATTAAAAATTAATTTTCCAAAACATAATTTTTTTTGAAAAAACAATTAAAAATTAATGTAATTTGAAATCTTACCAAGTTAATAACCTAATTCTATGATTAAAAAAAAATTCTTTATTATCATATACCTAGAGAAGTGAGTAGTTATCATCTTACCTAGAAAAGTGAGTGGTCATCATCTTACCATCTCATAAAAGGAGAAGAGAAGGAAGCAAGGTGAACAATAAATGAATAAAATAAAATTGTTTATTTAAAAAAAAAAAAAAAACATGGTGTATGTTCTAACAACAATCAATAAGCTTGCAAAAAAAATGGAGTTTATGGGGGATAAATTTACTATCCACCTCTTATATGCAAAGATGTGGAAGTTACACGTTGGATGGGTGGCCACATCTTTATCAACCAATCTTTAAGGCCTTAATCACAATAAGGCATAATATTATGCTATAATGACAACCTAACAATCGACAACAAAAGCCGTTAGGAGAAGACCTTGTCGGAGCCTTTAGAAAGTTCACTAGTGTCATTGGATTTCTTATCTCATCACAGGGAAGTGATGGATTTAATTGATATATCATTTAAGAAGCGTTTAATAATGATTTATGGGAGGTAGTTTTTAGCAATGATTATAAAAAAAAGTATTTTTAAAGAGAATATTATTTTTCTTGGAGATGAAACATTTTTTGGTTTGGGAATATTTGTAAATACTATTTATAAATGGTTTTTTGGTTTTGGAATAAGACTTAAAACTACTTCTTATTGATTAAGAGTTCATCTTCCTTAAATGTAAGGAAGCAAGTTAACAACACAAGACATAAGAACACAAAAGTGAAAGTCTACCTCCTTATAAACCACTAATAAATCATTTCCTTGAATAACAATAATAAGTCAACACTCATTTGTCAATAATAATCAATAATAACCATCCTAAATACCCATTTAACACTAAATTATAATATGTTTTACTACTTTCAAAATAGAAAAAAAATATAAAAATATTCATATAAATATGTGAAACAAAAAATATTTCATTTCACTTTAATGACAAATACCTTTTAGTTAATCTTTAAAACGAGTATAATTTATTACCTTCCTTTTATAAATTTTAAGATTCTTTTAATTCTACCACACAAATAGTTTAAAGTAATTAAATTTAATTATATTATTACTTTCAAAATTATTTATATCCAAATTTTAAATAATTAAAAAAATATTTTTAAAACATAAATTTAAAATTATTAATA
>ML875731.1:6945-18555 GCA_009831015.1 Picea engelmannii
TCAATGCTTTCTTCGCTTCTTTGTTCTGTAAATGTATGCGAATGGGAGGATAAAGAGGTAGCATCATTATTCAAAATCATCTAGTACAACAATTTTTGCAAGGGCAATAACATTTACCGTCACCCTTTTCACCCTCTTTAATTTTTTTCCCAGCTCTAATGTTTTCTGACATTCTTCCCCACAGACTTATACTGAAACAAATATCTATTTTTGGTTCGCTGAGAAGACCCGCAAACCCTTTTTGAAGTGTCGTTATTATAGCAAACTTGTCGCAACATCCGTCAAATGCAACATATTTATAGATTTTGTAACGACGCAATTCTGACGTAAAAAAGTCCTAAGTGACGGTTGGTATTTTGACTTGGTGAACATACTAAGGTGACCGTTGGAGGGGAAAACCTAGTTTCACAAATGTCGCAATTGCGACATACATTTTCACAAACGTGGCAAGAGCGACGTTAACGTGGCAAGACCGACGTTAACGTGGCAATTGCGACATACATCTTCACAAACGTGGCAAGAGTGACGTTCCAGTGGAAAACGTGGCAAGAGCGACGTTCTNAAGAGTGACGTTAACGTGGCAAGAGCGACGTTAACGTGGCAATTGCGACATACATCTTCACAAATGTGGCAAGAGTGACGTTCCAGTGGAAGATGTGGCAAGAGCGACGTTCCAATGGAAAACGTGGCAAGAGATACGTTAACGTGGCAAGAGCGACGTTAACGTGGCAATTGAGACATACATCTTCACAAACGTGGCAAGAGAGACGTTCTAGTGAAAACGTGGCAAGAGAGACGTTCCAGTGGAAAACGTGGCAAGAGCGACGTTAACGTGGCAAGAGCGACGTTATCGGGCAACATGATTTTTTTTTTTTTTAAATTTCCACTATTTTGCGACAATATGGACAATTTTGTCCATAACGCCGCAAATAAAACGTCGGAATTTTTACAATATGTAGTAGTGCAAGTAGAGGAAGAAGATGAGCATTTTGAGGAGTGGCTCAATAATTTCAGCCAGGAAGCTGAAAAGACTGTAGAAGAAGAAGAAGAAGAAGAGGCAGACAACATGAGCTTTGTTGATTTGTGTGAACAGATTGAAGCCCTGGAGAGAAACATGGTAGTGCAGGGCATGCACATCCAACAAGTGAAGTTGGAAACTGATGAAGGAGATATCCAGTCTGAGGAACAACTGGAAGGAGATGGACACATACCAAGAGAAGAGATGGCAGGAGTTAAGATGTCATGGGAAGAGGCTGAGAAGTGGATCAGTCAAGAGGAGACTGTAGAGATGAAGTCTACAACAGAGTGGACACTTAGTGCCACAGATGATGAAGGTGACATAGGAGATCATTGTGATCTGCCCATTTGCAGAAAATTTTTGTAGCCGAGGAGACTCCAAGGACAGAGCCAGCCACTGGAGCAGCTAGATGAGGTGATATAAGACATCATAAGGATGATGTTGAGATCATTAGAGACTGTCAGCAAGGAGAAACTAGGCAGAAGCAACAATAGAAGCAGCAACAACAACAACAGTAGAGAAGTGGAGCAAGGAGACAACTCCAAAAATTTGTTTGGGATCCAGGAGGATTTCAACAATTGGGATGGAGAGCTCATGAGCAGGAGCTCATGAATTTTGTAGATGAGGAGTATGATGCAGGAGCATCACTCCACATAAACCAGCCAACCATCTCAATGCATTCAAATCGCGCATTCAAGGAGAATAGGCGTAGCCCTCATTTCAAATTGGAATTTGAATGTAATCGATGTTGTAAGGTCGTTGAGCCATGAATCCATGCATCAACACTGGCATTTGAGTAGACAGCCTTAATGGTTTGTATGGCTAAGATCTAGATCTGATTCTGGACTAGACAGCCCATTCATTGTAAATTGAATAGGGTAGGTGAGTTTGGAGAGAAGAGCTCGAAGAGCCCCCTCATGTGAAAGATCTTTGATCTCTTTTGAGTAAGCAAGATCGACAGATAGAGAAGGAGACGAGACTCTGTTGAAGTTCGCACTCAGGAACACCTTGTAAAGGAGGCATTTGATTAATACAAAACAGAGAAGTTTTTCCTGCATATTGTCTGTATTGTGTGAATGCCTTTGAGTGTTCAATATATGTTGTGAATGTATGTTGTAGATGTATGGATAGGTATGCATTTTACAGGAGTTGTTTGATTTCAAGTTTGGGTTTTCTTTGAGGCTTCATACCAGGAGGGTGTGACCGAACACTGCAGGTTCTGATAGCCGATGCTTAGAAATCACTTCCAATTCTATGGAATTTGGACAAATATGTGCTAACAGGGCACATCAGCTGAATTCATTAACTCAGGAGAAGATCTCAAGGTTGTTGAACACCTTGGAGATAAGGTTGTGTAGAGGAGGACACAGTTGAAGATAGAATCTCTGAGGAGTTTTGTAGAGCTCTGTTAGGAGGGCATTGAGCAGGTGCAAACAATGCATGGAGGAACTCTGTTGAGTTCTGGAGAAGACAGAATCTATGAGAAGTTCTGTAGAGCTCTGCCAGGTGGGCATTGAGCAGATGCATGAGTTGCATTGAGGAGGAACTTTGCTATGAGTTCATAGAGAAACAAAATCATTGAGGATTTTACAAGAACTCTGCCAAGAGGGCATTGAGTAGGTGCCAGAGAGCATAGGTAGAACTCTTTGAGTTTAGAGACAGAGAAGATTCCAAGGAGAAGGATCTTCACAAGTTTACTGAACACCCTACATACTTAGAAAGAAGTTTCTTGATCAAAGGATAGCCAGGAGGGCATCAATTTCTCCATCTGATGGAGGAGGAAAGAGTAAATCCCTTAGAGTTCTGAGTAGCAGAAAGAGCTCAGAAGAGATAGCACTAAGTTAGTGTGTCGAGACTCTGCAGGAGCGCAGAAGTCAAAGAATCCTTTGAGGATTTGAAGGGAGAAGCTCAGGAGGAAAAGTGAGTTTGCACACATGTTGTAGTTGCAAAGATCGCAGAGGCGGGGGAACTCTTTGGAAGATTTAGAGTTCCAAAAGCTCAGGAGGGACAGCGTCTTCAAATACGCATTCGAGACCTTTTAAAGGGTTGTAGAGTTTAGAAGAGAGAAGAAAAGGTCAAGGCATTTTGAATTTGGAGAAAATATTCCAAGGTTCAGGAAAAAAATGCATGCTCAGAGGAAGCACAGTTGTCGTTGGATTAGCTGAGAAGATCTAGATCGTGGGTTTGTGTCTAGGAAGCATAGGAAAGGTGCAGTGGAAGAACGGGTCTGAGCCATCATATCCTGCTCAGGATAGCCGATAGGTGTTGGAACTGTCAGGAGCTGCATGAGGTTTAATCCTCATGCATAGAGAAGAGGAGAAAAGTCCTGAAATAGTGAACGTATCAGGATTTCATAGTTCGGGATTTCGGAGGTTTCGATGACAAGAGATCGGGGCACTCTACAATGAAAGTCTTGAAATAGTGAAGGGATTGCAGCCATCCATCTAAAGGGAGGAAATGTATCACGAGATCACCCATTTCGAGGATTTAGACACTGGGGAACACAGAGAGGAGTCTTTCGACTTCGCAGTTGGCAAAGTCTCGAAATGATTTGAGTCATCCATCCATGGAGGACACGTTGCGAAGATCGGGGAGCCACCGACATTTTGGGTACCGGGGGTTCGAGATGACAGAGGATTTGTGTCACAGGAGGTCACAAGTCATGAAATAGAGAAGTGAACAAGGACCATCAATGTTAGGAGGACACATGGAAGCAATCCAGGTTTTCGGAGAAAATCCTGAAAGGAGGGCATTTCTGTATTTCGGCTACCAGAAGATGAGAGGTAAGAGTTCGAGACTCTTGACCCATAGAATCCCGAAAGGATATGAGCCATTGGATCAAGAGGGGCTTTGAGCCGTTGATCTTCTCAGAGGAGGAGAACCTAGGATTCCAGATTTTGGTATTTCAGTACTTCGGATACCGAGAGTACTAGAGGACATCGAAAATTTGATGCAAAGGGATTTACGAAATTCCAAAATGCGAAGTCCCAAAAGAGTTCAGAAGAGGAGCATTGCTAGGAGAATTTCGACATTCCTGATATCGGGATTTCAGATATCCCGAGGATGACAGATCTGAGCTATTACGGAGGAAACTCTGAAATGATCAGGGCCATCGATTCAAGAGTGGATCATGACCGTTGATCTCGGCCAGGAGTGAAAAGGGGCCGTATCGTCACTTCGGAATTTCGGATATCACAAGTGCGAGAGAGCAGGGGCAGAGGAGAACCCTTGCAATAGGAGAAGCCAAAACATGAAAGTCTGAAAGACTTTGGAGAAAGGCATCATTTAGGCGTATCGGGGTTCGAAACTTCGAGAGTTCCGAAGACAAGGCGATCGAGCATTTCGACATTTGAAACTCCGAAATCATGAAATGTGAAGGGCCGGGAAAAATCCATTTCAGGATACCGGGATTCGACATTTCAGGAATCTTGAAGATGAAGAGGTCCGAGCATTTCAGCGTTTGAAAACCCAAAATCGCGAAAGGAGGAAAAGGCCGGGACACAGGTATTTTGACATTTTGCATATTAGATTTTCGGGAGTCTAGAAGACAGGAGGTTGGGTTGTTGCATCTATAAAACCTGAAAGAAATAGGACTGCGGTCATATGTCATGTGGTCACATGGACCAAGGTTATAGCCCAGGGGGCTAATGCTGATGAAAGACATTTCGACATTTTGACATTTCAGAGATCGGGAGATCAAGGGAACATAGGTTCTCGACATTGGGACACAAAGAGTTCCGAAACCCGAAATTTGCATTCCTATTGTGGAAAAGGGAGCGGTCGTGTATACAGAGGCCGCCAAAAACAAAAGGACCGGTGGATTGATTTGATTGAGATTCTAGCAGGGAATCAAAAGAGCCACCTCGGCTCGGGGAGGTTGAATGAACGATCCTTAGACCATGAGGTCGCGCAGGACTTGCTGAGGCTGGGGGCACCTGCGACATCAGATTCCTTCCTTTGGTAACTTTTGTACAACTCCTTTATTTTGTTTCTTTCGTCATGGAGATTGAACCTTCCCCAAAATGAACATTCTTGTATTCTAGTATGGATTTTTCACTGTATGGCCTTTGACTATTGAGAATGTTTTCTAACACCTGAGAAATTTTCAAGTTCTTGTTGAGCTTGTTGAATTCAACACTCATTGTCACAATTTCCTTTTTGATCTTCTCACACTCTTTTTCTTTCTTTATCATTTGTATCTGCATTACTTCTTCCATTCTTTTTCCTTCCTCATGTAGGGTTCTCAAGTGGATGTTTAATTATTTCAATGAATTTTTTTTATTCCTTTCTTTCTTTATCTCAGTTAAAGAACTGATTAATTCTTCTTGAATATCCACTTCAACTTCTTTATCGTTTTTCTTATTTTCCATAGCCATAAATAGTACTTTCTCTGAGTCACTATCACTTTCATCATCTTCATCAGATGAAGAACTGTCTTCTCTTTAGTAGATATTTTTCTTGAAGACTTTCATTTTATCTTTCTTGTTTCCATTTTGATATTTCTCTTCTTTCTTGGGATCTTCCTCTTCATCACTATCTAAATTCTTATCATAAGGACACTTATTTGCAAAATAACCAATTTTACCACAATTAAAACATTTTAAGGGAAGTATACCTTTATACTTGTTGGTTCCTCTCTTCAACATCCTTACAAAGTTGGATATTTCTTCATCCTCATCTGAATCGTCGCTACAACTACAATTTGTATTTTATTTGATATTTTTCTTCTTCTTTGTCCTTTTGGTTGCTTTAAAAGTTGTTTCTTTCGTGGATGGATTTTCCTATATTGTCCTCATTTCATAAGATGTAAGTATTCCATGTATTTCATCCATTCTTATTATACCTAGGCCCACTCTTTCTTATAGGGATGAAATCTTTGTATCAAATCTCATTGGTAGAGACCTTAGTACCTTTTGAACAATGACTGGTTGTTTCATTTCTTCTCCCAGACCTTTAATAGAACTCATTATTTCAACAACTTGTAGAAAGTAGCCTACAATGTCTTCCTCTTCTTTATCTTCAGTTGTTCAAATTGACCTATGTAAGTTTGAAGCTTGGCTCCTTTGACTTTTTCATACCCTTCATAAACATTTTGAAGATTGTCCCATATCTCCTTTGCAAAATCACAATGCATAATCTTGACATATATTGAATCAACCAAACCATTCAGGATGGAATTTTTATCCCTCAAATTTGTTTGAATGAGTTTATTTCCATCGTTATCTATTGGAGTAGAGGCAAGCTCTTTTTTTTCTTCTACTACTTATTTCCAAACATCAAATCCCTGTGTTTGTACATATTTTTTCATCCTTATGCTCCAGAATGCATAATTCTTTCCATCAAATTGTGGTATTCCATTCTTATACAAACTGTTACTCTCCATGATCTTCCTTCCAGTGTTTAAATTGTTTCCTAAAAGAACCTTCGTTGATTACGATTGTTGGAATGTTGAGAGGAGGGGTGAATCAATATGATCACTTTATACCACTTTTAACCACAATATATATATATATATATATATACTTTCACTTTATCAACAATGTTCAACAATGTATCATCTATGATTGAATTCAACATATATATAATAATCATGTAATCATAAGCAACATCACATCAACATCACATCAAGAACACAATACACCAGTATTTGCATGGAAACCCAAATGGGAGAAAACCACAAAATTGTTTCTTATAAATATCAAGAATTCATTCATAGGATGAACCAACTTCCAAATTCTCCACTTGCAACTGGAAGGAGGCTACAATACCCTATTTATAGTTTCCAACCTAAAGGAATCTACAACTCCCTAAATTATCTGGCTTCAACCAGAAGGAGGATATAAACCCCTTTCCTTTCCCCGTCCAACTTCCCTAAAATATAAGTGTAGACCAATTGTCACTACCACTTTCACTATCACTGTCACATCAACCTGTAACCTGCCAACCTTTCACTTCATCCAACTTTTCACATCAACATGTCTAACCTGTCACTGTCACTGATACTCAATCAAATACTCTCGCATGGATCATACACCAATGACACATCTCAACTAAATGTCCAACATCACCAACACATGACTCTACCAAACATGTACCAAACCATAAACCTATATCACAAGACGTGCATAACCCATGCATAAAAAATTGTTCCATACCAAGAATCAACCATATACCACAACCTGTATCATGAAATTGTATGTATCAAACCTATAACCTACAATGTATCAACCATGCACCATAACAAGTGTCTCAACCATATATTATATCACTCAATCATGTCATACACGATGTACCAATATAAACAAGACATGCACCAACAATGTACTTCAACAAATATACCTCAACCATGCACCTAAGATGTGCCTCAAGCATGTGTCAATGCCTCTCAAACATGTGCCATACCATCACCAATCAGAAGATACAATCACATAAATGTAACTCTTGAAACTTACCTCTGATCCAATAGCTGACATGATGTTATGTAATACTGACTTGTAACTTCTTCCACAGTCCTTAGAGACTAGGTACAAACATCTATTCTCACCCTTTCACAAGATTTTCATACATCCACGACTTCCTTTACTAATACCAGTGAATATTTGCACTTTTCTCCATTGAAGGCCACACACATTCGTGCCCTTCTGACTTGCAACTCCCATATGCCTCAGAAACTAGGTTTACTCATAGTTTATGTAACTTTGATACTTTCACCTTCGAACGTCCTTCATAACTTCATGCTTGATGTCAAATTTAACCTCAGATAAAACATAAAATTCACAAGATAAACCATAACATTCACATGATAGATATTCAATGTAAGTTTATGTGTCTTTATGAGATACTCCTTGAGGTTTTTATATACTTTTTCATAGTAACATCTCTCCTTAATTAAGGTCTCTCTTGTGGCAACCACATTTTCTTTTGACCAAGACTTGAAACCAACTAGGGGCTTCTTGGCTACTTGTTAGGGACCTTACCCCTCACGTAGGTAGAGTAATATATTTCCATGTAATAAAGGTCAATATTAATAAGGCCTAGAAATAGGAAAGAATAAGTCCAATGTAAGAAGACCTAATAGAAGCTTCTTCTTTTAGAAGGATTTTCCTCTAGATTGTTCTTTTGATAGAAATATTTAGTATAAATAGGAGTCGAGGGTATGCTAAGTTTTGTCTTGGATATTATTATAATAGAGCTCTTCTCTGTTGGAGGTTTCCCCCTCGAAGAGGCAAGTGAACATTGCTCTCACTAATCAAAGTGTTCGTTCTGGTGTTATTCTGGTATCATTTTGGTATTATTGTGGTTTTTTTATGGTTATATTGTTGTTCATCTACCATTTATATGTAATTATTTATGTTTTGCATACTATTTTATATCTGGAATATTACACCACCCTTCGGGGCTCCCAACTTTACAAGGCCATATCCATCCATGATTCTAGATCTTGTTGGCACCATTATTTGAGACCTATACTGCTGGATTTATCTCGTCTCCCTTATTATAGTCATACCTATCATTTTTCAATAATTTTGTTTTTCGTGGAGCTGACCCCCTTATAAGACCCTTATTTGGGCTTTACCCCATTGGATTCATCTCGTTTCCCTGATCGTTGTGATAAACTTAACCCATAACCCATTTTATGTGTGGTCCCACTTGCCCCATTTCGTGTTCCCTCTTCATCATGGCCCATACCCTTAGCCAAGACTTGGAAGCTCGCTTCAATACCTTGCACTCTAATTTGACAGAAACCCAACAAGAAGTGAGACAAGTCAGTGCCAATATTTCCACCATCAATAAAAACATGTATTCCTCCATCACTGCCACAATTGAGGAAATCAAATAATACCTCAAACAAGATGTTACTGCCCATCTTGAATATGTCACTATGATGATCTATGCCAAGCTCCATATCCCTACAGATATTCCCTCATCTGACCCACCTTTTCATATCGAAGGTGAAACTTCCTCTTGTTAGAAAAATAGGACCGTGGAGCAATAAAATAAAACAAATGCAGAAAAAAAACACAGAAGACACACAATACAAGAGAAACACAGATTTACATGGTTCACCCAGTGTGGGCTACGTCCACCAGATAAATTGCCAGGTCCTTCCTTTATTATTATCCAACAAATAAAGGGATACAACCTACAACAAAACCCACTGTAACTTCCTCTTCTTTCTCTCACAGTCTCCTATCTCATAATACAATATTCACCATCAACCATAGCCACAATACATTTCCCTCATAAAAGAGGTTTGCCTTCTAGGGAAAAAAACCCTAACATAATCTCTACCGTTAGATCTGCGACCTTATAATGAATGGTCCAGATTTACAATGAAATTACAATATACTTTTACAAGGCAATTTTTGCTTCGGGGGCTTCGCCCCTGAACCCTCGCTTGCCCCCAGACCCCCTAGCCAGGGGGATATCCCCCCCGGACCCCATAGAGGGGGTACCCCCCCTCTGCACTCCCCTGCGTGTAAGAGTGTACATACTTCTGGGGTGTAAACACCTCATGGGGTATAAACATGGCTGAAAGAAAGGACCTCTGAATTAGGAAGATAATCAGGCTCCACAACCAACACCTCTCATTCCCTAAATTTTCAGCCCCATCACTTTCATCCTAACCTACGCCTTCTATGTGTGGATGTGACCAAATTTGATGGATCAGATCCCACTGGCTGGGTAACTCAATTAGAACACTATTTCTCTTTGTATGGCATTATGGATGAGTTGGCCAAACTCCGGTATGGTTTTCTCCATCTAGATCAAGAACGTTGGCAATGGTGGTAGTGGAGAAAAAAATCCCACCAAGGGTATGTGGCTTGGACACACTTTGTGGCAGATCTTTATGAACTCTTTGACACTGAAACCAACCATTTAAGCCATTTGACAAAGTGTAAACAATCAGGCACAGTGGAAGAATTTATAGCTTCTTTTGAGGAACTGGATTTTCGTACAGAGGGCATATCTGATGATTTTTTTTTAGAATGTTTTATCAGTGGCCTCAAGGATGAGATTCATGCCCATGTACTCATGGCTCAGCCTCAAAGTTCAGTGGAAACTACTAAAATATGTAAGGAAGCACAACAGGTTCTCTCTTCTCAAAACAAAAAACCCTCCTTTATTCCTCTCACTAAACCAATCACTCCCACTCCTCCTTCTACTCCACTAAAGATCTAGAAATTGACCAGGGATGAAATGGTTGAACTCCAAATCAAATTCCTTTGTTATAATTGTGATGAAAAATATTTTTTGGGGCACAAGTGTAAGGAAAAAAAAAAATTACGGCCATCTCGAAGGATGTTTTGGAAGAGGATGTTAAGGTTCCCCTTGTGTCTGTGTCACTTGAACCCACTGACATAACCCCTCCCTCGGAGCCTCCTGAAGTAGAACTGGCCATTTCCCTAAATTCTCTCACTAGATTCTCTGCTCCCCAAACTCTCAATATGATTGGTTACATCAAGCATATGAAGGTCATCATTCTTGTTGATAGTGGAAGCGCCGATAATTTTATTCATCGTCGTATTGCCCAGGAAACTAATTTCTATATCTGTTCAGTCAATAATTTTCAAATCATCATTGCCAATGGCAGGTCCATGAAATTTGGAGGGTGTTGTGAAAATGTGGGTCTCCAAATTGGTCAACACCACATGAAATCTCATATGTTTGCTATTGACATGGGCGGTTGTGACATTGTGTTGGGTGCAAAATCGATAAGGACTTTGGGTCCCATTCTCATGGATTTTAAGGAATTATCCATGGAATTCGACCAAGAGAGCCAACAATATAATTTCAAAGGCATCACTGTCAGTTCCCTAGAGATCATTAGTTCCCATCGCATGGAAAAGCTGCTCAAAAAAGGTCATTCTGGAATTATTTCCCAACTCCATGCCATACAAGCAACTGAGACACCCTATGTGTCGTATGTAACAACCAAATATTTCTAAATATCATTTACTTTTATAAGCCATTTATTTCATGAACTGAGATAACAACTTCATAACATAACAACAATATTCATAATAGCAACTTTAGTAACTTAAATTTATCAATGAATAATGTATTCATGGCAGAATGAAATAAACACATAGTTTAACAGATTACCTGGTTCTGATGCTAATTTTTGTTGCCCTGCTTCCTTGTTGTTGCTTTCCTACTACCTGATACATGGACCAACCTAGCCACAACAAATAATAACTGCCCAAACCTACTGTCCTCCCTGCCAACTAGGAAAACTACCTAGCTCCAGGATATCTATGGATATCCTGGCCCCCATGCCCAAAACCTCCAGCAACTCGGTGCCTCAACTGATCAAGCCACAGCCATAAACACCCGTGTATCATCCATTGTAGGGTGTTGACCCTAGTTCTATTAGGAGGGGTGGAGGCATTTCCCACCATGTATCCTCTATTGTAGGGTGTTGACCCTAGTTCTGTTAGGAGGGGTGGAGGCATTTCCCACCGTGTATCCTCCATTGTAGGGTGTTGACCCTGGTTCTATTAGGAGGGGTGGAGGTGTTTCCCACCATGTATCCTCCATTGTAGGGTGTGGACCCTAGATATGATTAGGAGGGGTGGAGGCATTTCCCA